>JAHDVE020010959.1:0-128213 GCA_022606495.2 Halesus radiatus
CAAACACGGTTAAAAGCCATTTCAATCAAAGTTTCAATTCTAAATGGTGGCCTTCATCAAGACCATTCTGAGAGTATCTTCCACTCTATAATAATAATAATAGTAAATTTCTATAGCGCAGTTTAGTGAAGGTTCACCTCAAGTGCGCTTTATACTAACTAACCTAAATATAATTGTAAAATAGTGCATATATATGCAAATTAAAACTATGGCATAAAATATTCACGAGCAGCAGACTCACTTACATGCGCAATTTAGATAAACTAGGGGTATAAATAATCAAACGTAAAGTACAAATATCAAAAGAACAAGAAAATCTACACAAAATAACCTAACCTAATATAATTAGAAAATAACATATATATTACATGCATGCAAATTAAAACCACAATTTAAAATATTCAGGAGTAGCAATCAGACTCACTTAGATGAACTTTTTATCTATTATTATATTTTTATCTATACTATGACAATTTAGTAGCTAAGGATGTAAATAATAAAATATCAAGTAGGTACAAATAACAACAGAGCAAGTGAATATTATATGACATTATATGCATGGTTTTTCACTGTAGTAAGGGAATTAAATAACAAGTAGGAGAAAACCGCAAAATAAATAAGCTATGGAGGATCGAAATTCCATTTTTACGTACATGAAGTTACATTTTATATAGGATAGGATTTTTTTGAACAATTTAAGGGTGTAGTATAGATATCCACGCCATCCAAACACTTTGAAGCGCTTCAAAACTCATTCATTCTGCAGGCTTTTTATAGAATCATCTTCAGAACCATCAGGTTTTCTTCCAATCCCATTAATTATACGCCAATCTTGGCTTTTACGTGGATTTTTACAACAGAACATAATGAGTTATCAAAGTACATGGAGTTTTTATAGTCGACACATTTGAGGTAGGGAACGAAAGTAGGCAATATTATTTCTGAAAGTATTCAGGCGAAATGGTGTAAAAAAATGGCTTTAAATAGATATAAATATTCGAATGTCCTATAAATTATGTTAAAATGTATGGAAAAACCCAATTCCGCCAACGCGGGCCACTAGAGGCGTTAGCGTAGCATGTTGCCATTTCAATGTATGGGAAATGTCAGGAGCTGGAGGTATTGTCATATTTCTACGGTATTTGATAGAAGCCTTATCGGCGCTGTCGGTTATTGCTGTGTCCTGCCCAACGGAGCGGTTCTAGTTTTATAATCATCGTTCTTTCTCATTATTTTGTCTATTCTTTCTGTGAATATTATTATTATTCTTCTTTTGATATCATCGCCATCATCTTGCGCAGGTCGGAACGCATCTATTTTAGTTCAGTATCTAAAATTTCACAGGATTTTCCCGATCTCTTCTTCCAAAGTATGTTATTTTAACGAGCAATTTACCATTATCATCGATAAACGCTCAATCGTTGTATCCTATATAATCAAATAGAAAAAGTTTAGCATAAATTAAAAACAAATACATTAGAGAAAAAAACTTTTTTTATAAACAATTTATAAACAATATGGGCTTCCAGGATAAAGAGAGAAAAAGCTTCCAGCACAAAGAGAGAAAAATCTTTCAGTATAAAGAAAGAAAAAGCTTAAAGCATAAAGAGGGAAAAAGCTTACAGCATAAAAAGAGAAAAGCTTACTGTATAAAGAGATATAAAGCATACAATAAAAAAAACTTTAAATAAAAGAGTTGAAACACCTTACGAAAGAAGACAGAGCATTTTACGCGCTGACTAATACATGACCCAAAGACATTCTTTAACTTTAGCGGATACCGTGTCGAGCAGCTGCGACCGCGAATGTAAAAATAGCATTCTTTTCACGTGCTGAGATTCGCTTTATTTTCTACACATGCTCCACAAACTACACTTGTATAATCATTAATGTCTAGGCAGACTTGATTATGCAGGATGTGTTACAAATGGGTCACACGGGAATCTCTCTCATCTAACAGATTTTTAAAAACTGTAAAATTTTACAGAAAAAATATTTTAAGTTTTGATTTATTGTAAATACGGCACAAGAGTCCAATCTGTCCGGAGATAGAGGGATTATGGCATTTACAATTATGGGTATGTTATAAGGCTGAAGGGAGTGTGGACGGGAAGGATATGGGAAAGAGGAAGGTGGAGAAGTACCTTGCTATTTAGATCCGGTCATCAAACTCGCTTAAAGCCATTTCATGCAACGTTTTGAATTTAATGTTCGATTTCTAATATTGATTATTTTTTATGCAATGAATCGGCTCTAGTCTCAGAGGAATTAGGTTCGAGAAAGGTGAAATGCAAATAGAATTTCCTTCTCAGTTTTGCTCGAGTCACAACATACTTTTTTGGAAATCCGACCTTATTCGGAAAGTTTTGACCGATCTTGACGAGCATGTCCCGGACTCCATCTATACGGTCATATCACTTTTTATTATCCTGACACTCCTTTCTCCATCCACCCTCTCTACGTTAATTTATTTATTAATCTTATATTAACAGACTAATTATCTAATTCTAATTATCCAAAATACAATGAGATAAACAAGAGCTACAGAAAAATAACAGCATATTCACGTCAGAATGAATAAATATGTCTCAACGTACAATTTCAAGGGCTGGAGGCTAAGTCTACGTGACATCCATTTTGACACCAGCCTAGTTCACGACCGTCTACGTTTGTTTCGCGTGATTTTGACTGCGGTAAACAAAATATAAAACATTTATAAAATAGTCAAACTAAATACCCTTACAAAATATTCGGTTTTTGTAAACAATCCGAAGCTTTTTTATTTATTTGCTGTTTAACTTTAAATTGGCGGCACGCCTAGCTAGCCCTTGTCCTCCTTATTTTGGTTTCTTCCCCTTGTATGTTAGGGCATCTCTGTGTTTTATTTTCTCTCAAGTTGTACTGAATTAATTAGAACAGTAAATTGTGATTTACCTTCACGACCGAAATTCGAAGCAGTGGCAGTACTTTCCACTCTAGAACGTGGAGAAAAAACAGTTTTTAATGTGAAATAACCTATTCAAGTTAAATCTAATCTCATTTGCCAAGGATGTCTCTCAATCTGGAGTCAAGGAGCCTACCGCTCTACTACAGAGACAGTCAGCAGACTATTATCATTCTAAAATTAGCGAAAATCAGCTAACCTTCAAGCTATACCGGAAATAAACAGAGCATGACTAAGCCGCACCAGACACTCGAAAAACATTCCAGTATTAAATGTTGCGTGTAAAATACTATTCAAATCACATGTTAAAAGCTTCCATTTTCAAATGAGTTCTATTTTTGAATCTGTTCCATTTTTAAAGCGCTATTTTAGTATCGCCACGCAAATTATAAATATCACTGAAAGGGTGTCAAAATTAGACTATTGCATGGAAAAAAGGAAGATCGGGTGATTCATAATTTTGAGGTAGTTAGTTACCTTCTTTTTAAAATTATTGTTAGCCTCTCAGAAGCTGGGCGTACTGTACAGGGCCTACAGATACTTTAATAGTACACAACTGCTGATCCTGTACAAATCGCAAGTGGGCCCCACTGTAGAATTTGGCAGCCACCTCTGGGCAGTAGCCCCAAAATATCTGAAAAAAAACCCTTGACTCGAGCCGATCTTGTCTGTGCTCCAAAGATTGCAATCTTTGGAGCACAGACGTCGGGTGGTAATGCTATCCTTGCTCTACCGGTATTTTAATGGAAGATGTTCTGGCTAACTAGCATCTTTGATCCCTTAGGCACCAGTACACAGTTGAAAAATAAACCAAACGCGCGCTCAACATTTGTACACGGTTTGAAGTTTGTCACATGAGAACGGGTCGCTTCTAATACTCGTTCTTGTATTCAACAGCTCGGCTATGGAATGATCTGCCGCCTCTGTGTTTCCTCCCTCCTGCAACACCCAGGTTCACTCCTTCCTATCCTCTAAAATACCCTCCACACAACCACTCCAAAGATGACATAGACCTTGAGGGAAATTATTTCCCTCGGGGCCTTTTGTGTGGAGTTCCAGTAAAAAAATAAAATAATACGACATTTCTGATTTGGCATCAAAACGATATGTTCGTTTTGTTCATGAATACTGTGTTGGTGACGTCACGCCACCCAACGTTGGTAGGTTCCCCGTGACAGCTGTCTTAACAGCCAGTAGCGTTTTCTACGTCATAACGACGTTGTAGCCATTTCGAACTGTGTCAGAATGTGCGATTTTAGGTAATTTAAAAAATAAATAATTATGAACGAAAAAATTAAAATTACACAATTTTAGCACGATGATCGAAATGATAAAAAAACTTAAATTCTTTTGAACACATTTTGAAAATATTGGTGTTTTCTGGAAGGGAAGCAGATGGGGAAGAGGAGGTTGGGAAGTACCAAGTTATTGAGATCTAATCACTAAACACGGCAAATACAACATTTCATTTTTTACAACATATTTTGATTACAAATGGTGATATTTAACTAGGGTGATACTGAGAGTATTTTAGCCACCGCTGGTCACAGACAAAATACACCTAAGGGTAAATGAAACATGTTACATCCTCACAGATGGCGCTAATTCAAATATCAAAAAAATACATTTAGTACGTAATGCTTTTAAATATTGATATGAATTGTTTGTTGGCGGATGTACATACGGAATATGAACTGGAATAAATTATTACTATAAGTTTAAAGCTTAAGTCCTTCAAGAAACTAATAAAGTACTGTATGTGTTGGTGTGGCAACAATATGTTTTTCTTTTATAATTTTTTGAAGGACTTGAGCTTTAAACCTGCAATAATATTTTTTTCTATTTGATATTCCATTTGTACAGTCTCCAACAAACATTTCATTTCAGTATTTAAAAGCATTATGCGCTAAAAGTGTTTTTTTTTCGAAAATATTAAAATTAGCTACATCTGTGAGCGCATATTAGGTTTCGTTTACCTTTAAGGCGATCCACTTCCTAAAATTCGAATGAAATCACGCACTCCATATGCAGGTGGCTGAAAGATTGAAATTCCCGCTACACACCGGCCGCATGTTTCGATTTACGCAAAAAAAATTCACCAAAACTCGTGTTTTTATTTTATTTTGTAAAACTCAGGAATAATTATTAAAATGTTTTTCGGTCATATTCTAAAGAACCTATTTTGTCACAATGAACAATACGACAATATCGGAAAAAGGATTCGTAAGTAGGAGATTTTGGACTTTTAACATTTTTTTTAAATGTTGTTTTTCTTTAGGCTTAGAAAAATTCCCGGTTAAACAAAAGGCCAGGGTGTGTTTTACGTACTTTATTTGATTAAATCATCTTTGATATTTTTTAGGACATGCAATTTTCAATCCAAAAACACATGATTTTGGATTACTTCTTATTGCATCTCCTTAAGAACTTTCAATACGCTAACGGTTATAGCGCAACAAGGGGGAAACCATCCCGGACCCGTCTATCAAAAACAATGATTTTCACGACTCTCGACTTGAACGTGTCGCATCTTCTTAGCTTGTTCGTGTATCGCTTATCGAATATCTTGGTCTTGATTGTGTTAAATATGATAATGTATATATCTTACAGTATTAATGACCTAAAGTCCTATATTATTCGCCGAATAGACGCGAATAGTAGAAATGGTAATTTTCCCTCATACGCTAAAGAGTTTGCAATTGAATTCGTACCACGATGAAAATACTGTGTCCTTTTTACGTATGTTCAAAACTATGCTGTTTTACCAGCGTGGAAGTGTGCAATGTCAACAATGCAGCAAAGACCCGACATAATAAACCAACTTCTGAATTAGGGTAAGTTTATTATACAGAGTCCTTAAGTGCCAAAATATAAGCTCTGCACTAGGGATATCCTGACAGAATAGGATTTTGAATTTTGTTGTCCAGGGACATGGATTATTTGAAAAATATCTGAAATATTAAAAAAAAAACAGCTCCAAATTAAGGCCAAGCTATCAGTGAAATCAATATTTCTATTAATATATACTATGAATCGGTTTACATTATGAAAATCAACAAAATTACTTTGGATAAATTGAAGTTTTTACTAGAAATTCCCTTGATAAGAATTGAACGCATGTAAAAAACAAAACAAAAACTGCTTTATTGCCAAGATTATTTGTGAAAGGTTTCTTTGATTATTTTTTTTTCTTTCTTACAAAATTCTCACAAAACAAATAGAAACCGCTTTTTGCGCCTACAACAAAAATGTCTAGACGTCGCTTGCCAAACGATTTTTATGTTCATTACCTATATTCGTGGGACATAAGTCACGCAGCTTGTAGCAATATTTTTAGCTAGTATGTTCCTCTTATACAAAATAAGTAAAAAATTGGTATTTTATTAATTTGTTTACACATAGACACGCTCCTCAAAACTTATTAAAAAAAATTGTAAGACCTTGATTTTAACTGAACGTGTGGAATTGTGGAAAAAAAACTATTTACATTAATCAATGATACGAAAAACCTAACTTTATGAGCTTTCATTTCATTTCCGTAAAAAAAAACTCCACGTTGAGTACCTACATAATAAAACGAATGTAAATTACATCTCAAATAGATACAGTTCGTATTTCTTTTCGAAAATATTCACGTCAGTTTGAGATGACAGTCCGCCACTCACATGTTCGTGTTTTGAGTTGCTACAGCCGGGATTGTAGACTGTTCTAAATTTTAGATTTGCAGCATCGCAAGAAAACTGGCCTTAAATATATCTTCTACGGGACGATACGGTGACGGTCTTCTTCATTGTGAGCTTTCTGGTGTCCACCTTTGGACGCAAGCCATTTTTTCAGTTTTTGGTGTCCATCGACCATCCGGAGCCTTTTTAAAAAGTGAATACCGCAAATGAGTCGTAGCTGCTCCTTCCTAACCGAATCCAGTGAGGCTATGGCATCCGCAATTACGTTAGACACTGCTTGCCAAACCAAGAACTCACATCTGGAGAAACCCATGGTCACTGGCAACGTAGAATGTAGGATAAACAGAGAAAGGTCACCGATGTGTTGATAATACGCCCAGCTTCTGACATTTATTTTTTTTGTTTTCGTGAAAAGCAATTACTTTGTGGTTTGACATGTTTATTAAATAAAACAAACACTTTATTTTAAACCACTAAATTATTTGTAAATCATCACCAACCGGTTTCGCTTAACCCAAGTTTCGTCGGGGTAAAATTTAAAAACAAAAATATACAGAGTAAGCATTTATATATAGGTGAGATATAGAAAACATACCAAGAGAGAGACAACGTATAAAACGAAACAATGGTACAATGAGACAGAGATATGCTACATGTAATAGAATAGGACAACAGAACGTCAAAGGAGAGAGGTATTAAGAAGAAGTGGGAAATTTTGAGTTAACAAACGATTTATTTTTTAAATAAAGTCATAAAATGTATCAACAATACCTCCAAATTTATTGTCCAGGTCATTGGTTATATTGGTTAGTGAGTTAAAAGTTACATTTTTTTGTGTTCCTCACCGGTACATATAATTTAATAGTGGCGACGATGGCAACATGTTTCACTGGCGGTTCTAGCTGTCCCGGATGTACGAAATGCTTCTTTCATGCAATTTAATAAATTTTCCGTGAAATATATTCTTAATAAATTATATAGAAATGTAAATCTCATAAAATAAATACTACGCGACATGCATATTACGGCTTTGATGCTTTTTTGCTCATAAACGAAAAATACCCTCCCACTGCGGTGCAAGGGGATGAGTCGAGAGAGACTGCCTGGAGAGGTCAAAGGATCTCTCTCAATTGGCCTCTCCTGATCCAAAACCTGAACAAATCTCACCTCATGAACCCGGGCACCCCTGCTAAGTCAAAAAACGTAGCGAAGTACTTGGAGCGACGTGTGGAAGAGGTGTTGGTTCGCGGGGCGGCGGTACCCAAACCCGTCTCCCAAATTGAAACGGTGTCCTTGGTTTCGAAAAACGATACAGAAATCGCCCACAGATTAGACCAACGATCTAAAAGCAATGTAAAATGAATCCGAAAAAGATAAATCACTTAAGATACATGGTGTTCTCTTACTAATATCTTAATTTAATAGAATGTGATGACACATTTTAAAATCTATGTCAAAAAAAAATTTGGATTTTTAAATCACAGATTTATGTTCCACATTCGAAATCGTCATGTGTTCGAATTCCGAATGCGAAATACATTTGGCAGCCAAGAGATGGCGCTTGAGCATGTGAAGAAATATCACATGTCTCGACATGCCACCTGTTTGTGACGCGCGTTCCACATACCACATATATTATATATGTGGGTTCCACATTCATTATAAGTGTGGTATATATTATGCACTAGCAGTGGCGTGCCGTACATAAAGGCTGAAAATCTGTGGATATCTTAAGAAAAAGAAGAAGAAATTATAGGAAGAATTTATTCATTAAAAGCTAGCACTCAAAAATGGCCATAAAAAGTAGTAAGTACTCAAGGAATACCACAAATGATTTGTCTGTAATTTCTATACCGGTAGTTAGGAAAATGTTTAAGATTTCATAAAACAATAATTCTCACACTGTAATCCGTAAATTCTATGAAATAGGTCTCAAAATATCTAAAAAAAAAAGGAATGGAAATAGCAAATAAATCATTAGTACTATTTTTTAAGTAGCAACCTGCAAAAGTGCGTTTTTTGGGTGCTGACCGTTAAGAGGAACGGCTGCGTACTCTATTCCATAAAAAACATAATTTTAAATTTGAGAACAAAATACCCATCTAAATTATTTGCTATAAGAAAAATAAATATTATTTGGTTAGGTGAGTATTTTGGCCTCAAATTCAAAATTAAGTTTTGTATGAAACATGCCGCGCAGCCATTCCTCTTAACACTCTAATGAAAAATTATCAGTGAAATACGAAACAAAAAAAATACACAGAAAATGAAAAGTTGACGATCGTATCTGGGAATCAAAACCAGGACTTCTGTGTCTTTCCTGTTTTATATTTTTTATTCATTAATATTTTCTTCAATAATTAAATATCACAACGAGATTTAAAAGCTCCAATAAGTTATTCCAATAAATTGAAAAAAAAAATACATTGAATTTTTGTTGATCAAAATGCACACTCTCCGTGAATTTGGTAAGGAACTTGTACGCCCTTTTATTCAATTGGACATTACAGTCAATGAAAGATGATAATAAAATGTCATTTTCTAATATTCAATGCGCATTTATTCATACCTGAAATAGAAAAATTACACACAGCCTACCTTTGGCCATTTTAATAGAGCAATGCACACCACTGTACATTAGAAGCATTAAAGTACATATTATATGGAAATGATAGATCAATTTTTATAAATATTTTTTGTTTACATGTGAAAACCGCACAAGAGTCCCAACTTCTTCCAAAAGTCCGGAACCAGTGGGACCATGGCATCCCTCATTAGGGTATACTGAGAAGCTGAAGAAAGTGGAGATGGGAAGAATATAGGAAAGAGAAAGGTCGAGGAGTACCTGGCTATTCAGATCTGGTCACCGAACATGACTAAAACCATTTTAAGCAGCGTTTCGATCCGTAAGTCAGAGCGATGCTGAGTGAATCCATATTTATATTTTTAGGCTAATTCAATTTGGGTATAGAGACGAGGAAGATGAAGTTTACGAAGTACCTGGCTATTTAAATCCAGTCACTGAAAACGTCTAAAGCCATTTGTATAATGTTTTACATCAGCTATTTTTTTAAATTATATTTCGGCTTATCTGAGATCATATTAACCTTTAAGCTTTTTATAAATGAGTCTAAGGTCGACCACGACTTCTTAACCATCCGCATTCACCGAGAGAATATCGCGAGGTGATAACTTACTTCTAGCTCGCACCATTTAACATGGGCTTCTATTATGTCCGCTTGTTAAAAACGCGTTAATTTTTTTCAGATTTTTGCGTTAAACCAACGCGTGCCAGTGAAAAAAGGTTTTCTTTAAAACGTGAATGATCACTACAAATTATTGTGAGACGAGAAGAGTAAGATTTTCCATTGTCTCGTGGAAACGTGAAACTTACAAATTGCATATCTAATTAATTATTTTCTGTTTTAAATGTTATCTTAAGTATAATACAGAAATTTGTCAATTTGTCTGACTTAGAATAAACTCTCCAACAGTGATCATTGCTGCAACATGATATTTTCACCGGTTTTCTTTGTGAATTTTCAACTTTGTCGCAAATTAATATTTTCGGCTCGCTAAATTATTTCCGTCGCATTATTATAATTTTACATTTCTTTTTTAATACTGACAATTTTTTGTTTTTTTTTTTTTCTTTGGACCTTACCGATTTCAGCCTATCGCGGTCATCACGTTTTTTCCAGGATGGTATGTATAAAATTTTTAGGGTACCAGGGGTGGTAAACAATATATTTTAAGAAAATTTTAAGAATAATAATATTTATTTATTTGAAACACACATTATTTAACAAAAACATTTAAGAATGCTTTGACTGCCCAACTAGGAACAAATCCCATTTTAGGATTGTCAAATTGACAAGTTTAGTTCATATTAAGTGCCATTATAAAAGCTAGTACTGACATAGTATGCTAATATAATATATCTATAAAAAAAGTATAATAATTAAGTATAAAGAGATTATGCACAAGTGTTTGATAGGTACTGGTCGGTTATAATATGAGGAAAAAAAATCGTTTAAATTTGAGTACTAAAAAAAGATAATATTATTGATAGAAATATAAGAATTGTCTCTGACTCTTATTTTCAAAATTTTTAATGGTTTTATAGACAGCCCTGATATCGACAGCTTAATTACATTTAATATTCCAACTAGAACTACTCGATCTAAAATTTTGTTCAACTCTAACAATAATTTCAGGACTGAGTCATTCAAACATTCATTGGTACCTAGACTCCACACAGAAGGTAATACATATTCAGATGTAGTGGACATTTTCAACTGCTCGGAATACAAATACAAATAAATGATTACTACATACATCCTCAATAATCATTAATATGATTTCATATATGTGTCTAGGGTATAAGCAACAGTGAATGTGAGGTATGTTTTGATTATTCGCCTCTGGAACTTATTACTTAGAATGGTACTTACACTATGTTATTCCTGTATTTGTTCGATATTTTATCTTTGAACCTACTGTGATGTGTTTTGCACCTGTTTATTATAAGTAACTTTATATGTAAAAGCCCATATAGGACGTATATTATACAATAAATTAATATTAATAAGATTGAGTTACGTATCACTCAACCTTATAAGCCGACTACGTAACTCAGGGATGCAGCCCAGCAAATATTAAATATATTTTATTCAGTAAGTACAAAAAGCAACTTTAGTAAATAGTTTATAACCAAATGTTTGTCCCTTTTCATTTCCTTCTTTAGGATAATAACTATTAGTATATCCAGATCTTATATACTGTCGGGTATTCGAACTTTATGTTCCTTATGTAATATTTTTAAAACTAGATAGGTACATAAAGTAAGAGCAAACATAACGTTAAACATGCTCACAAATGGCGCAAAATTAATATTTTGGAAAAAAAATAGTTTTTGAACGTAATATTTTTAAATATTGAAATGAATTGTCTGCTGGCTCGTGTACATAAAGAATATGTAAGGGAAAAATTTGGTTTTTTTTTGGGAATTTTTTCATATCCTTATCCTATGGTACTTAACTCTACAACAAAATCCCACTATCCTTCAAAAATCACAACAACTATAATAAATTTTAAAATCAAATAAAACGCTGGATAAGTTAAATAGGGAGATCTTATATAGAAAATATATTAACACCAAATACAAACTAACACTGAAACCACTCAACTGCGCTTAAAACAACTAACTTTAATTTTTTTTTCAGCAATCTCATCATTTTAATATAATTTAATTTTATATTTTGTAAATGATATCGTCAGCACGGGAAATCCCAGTGAGAATATCATTATGTGTTATTTAAAAAAATAAACATTATTATTACTTGAGCCTTAAAAATTGCTAAAACAATTTATTCTATTTCATGTTAGGTTAGGTTGGGTTAGGTTAGGTTAGATTAGATACGCAAATCCAGCCTTCCATACAAAACTAGAGAAAGTTTTAAAATACTAGGAATATCCTGATTAAAAGATTTTTTTAAATAATTAACTTTTTATTTAATATAAATACATATAGAATATTTAATAGTACAGATATAATAGCTAATTACAAAAAAAAATAGAGAAAGATCTCTCGTGTTTGAGTTGCGGAGCACCGCCAACTAGCAACAGTAGTGAATAAATTAAATTAATATAAATAAAAGTACATCAAGAATGTAATATACATAATGTTTGTGAAAGACTAAAAGTACGTGATACTAGAAATGCAACAATAAGGCGCATACAAGATATAAACAGAGTACATTCATATTTATTTTATAATATAATATAATTTATTTATTTTATCAATAAATAAATAAATATTCCGAAAAACATGATCGAATATTTCTAGAGAATATGTGCCTTTTCTTATTTTTTTATTTATTTACATACTGTTATGTAAGAATACGGACGACAAATGGATGTGGGAGAAGGAGAGGAGGAAGGTTGGGAAAGAGCGGTTACGGGAGACAGTTCATTGGAATAGACTTACCCCGAGGGTGGTGTCTCTCCAGGGAGCTCGGTTCTGGACATTCGACTAGCTCAGTTTCGGCAGGCCAAGAAGCTCCTCTGCAGGGTCGTAGGCCGACAGGCAGTCTTATAATTGGGAGTTTGGGACTCTAATACTTCGTCAAATGAATTTACTTAATGCTTTCAGACTCAGAGTTTATTCAGGGGAAGGTACAGACACCGTAAGTTATGTTACGATAATCAAAAGGCTAACCTAACCTCAATTGAAAGTTACGGGTGATTACTCTCTCTGATATTTTCTAAACGGGCATGATAACGGGGACTCGAATAAGTTACAACACAAAAAGGGGAAATACAAAGACAGCTTACAGTCATGGTTGTAGCGGCAAAAGGGGTCCTAGTAGAAGCAATTCGCCAACATGGCTGCTCGCGCGTTCCTTTTGAGACGCAGTAGGCGGCGTACCAGAGATGTCATCTTCAGGCCGGGTGGGAGGAGAGTCTGCTTCGGAAGCCGGCTGGGAGGAGAGTGGCCGGCGTGTGTGCGTGCAAGCTGCCGTTGGCAAGCGTGGCGCTGGCGTCGTTTTACCGTTGATGTTGACGAGTGGCTAGTCCCTTTTTAGGAACTTTCTGTCGTTACGTAACAATACATTATTTACAATTAAGAGTTTTATAAACATTAAGAAGATATGTAATATTTGGGGATATTGGGTGATTTGAATTAAAAGGTAAGAGAGGTGTATGAATTCATCCCTCCCACTGCGGTGCAAGGCGATACGCCGAGAGAGTCCGATTTACGATAATGAATGAAAAAATAATATCCCAAAAGTCGGCTTATCGTAGAAATGATTTCACATTTGACAGGTTGAGCTGTTCGATGATGAATTGGTATAATCCTGAGAGTTAAATAAAAATTTCTAGAATAAATAATAAAAAAATATATCAGTAATAAAACGATATAGCGTACAAACAAACCTGGATGTTAATTAAGTACGTAACGAGCCCATTGCAAAAATACCTCTTGCTATATAATATTACGCCTTAACCTTAAAGTTACCATATATTTCCAAATAGATCACAGTTTGTCCAAATGTCTGACAGGATAATCATTTCAGATCTAGTTGTATTATATATAATCATTAACCACCTACTTGACAGCCCTGCCATCGTCGCCACTATTAAATTACATGTACCGACGAGAAACACAAGACAAATTGGAACATTTTTCTGCAACACGCACATGAACCAACTATTAGTCACACTTACTTACCAATAGGATGCATGATCTGGGCGACAAGTTTGGAGGTATTGTTGATATATTTTCTGCCTCCATTTATAAAGTAAAGCGTCATCTATACCAGCATTTTGATGAATTCTATAATTAATTATTGAAGTGTGGATAATGAAGAAATATTGTTAAAGTTTTCTATTTTATTTTACTCTTAAACGTATTAAAAATATTGTATAACGTTACTTTATGGTTTAAAATCTCTAAGCACTTATAATATTAATTTATTCGGCGGAACCGCTCATGCGGTGATCTTCTCGCATATGTGACACATGTTTGGGGGCGGTGACAGACACTTTAATAGTACACAACTGCTGACCCTGTACAAATCGCAAGTGCGCCCCATTGTAGAATTTAACAACCACCTCTAGCCCGGAGCCCCAAAATAGAGTTAAAAAATAAATAAAAATAAATATAGAAATATAAATATAGATAGACTCGCCTATCTTAACAAACGGATTGTAATCTTTGGAGCACAGACGTCAGGTGGGGATGCTTTTCTTGTTCTACCGGTATTTCAATGGAATATGCTCCGAAGAACGACCGTCATTGATCCCTTCTGCAGCGATGAAGTCGGGAAATACGTCAAACGCGCACCCAACATTTGCACACGATTGTTATTTGTCGCACGAGAACGGGTCGCTTCAACGACTCGTTATCGTGCTCAACAGCTCGGCTGTGGAATGATTTGCCGGCCTCTGTGTTTCCTCCCTCCTACAATATGGATCTCTTCAAGATCCAGGTTCACTCTTTCCTATTCTCTAGAAAACCCTCCACACAGTATCCCCAAAGATGACATAGGCCTTGAGGGAAATTATTTCCCTTAAGGCACCCTGTGTGGAAAAACTGCAAAAAAATATTCTGTTCAAAAAATTTATGTAAAAGCCCAGATGGGCGTATAATCAAATTAAAAAACTCCGATAAACAGCCTAGTGAATCAGCCGCTAGCGACATGTTTAACTGTCAAATAACCTCAATTTATTGGAGGTCATTGTACTTTCATTCCTCGCTTCGTTCAATCGTCACTCTTCGTTTCGCTTCTGTGTTAGATTAATTCGACATTACTGATAAGCAATATTCAACACAGGAGCGAAATAGAGAGAAACGACCCGGACCAAGCAAATAATGAAAGTACAGCGTCCTCTAATGGAGAATTCTGACAGTTACAGATGTCGCTAGTGGTTGGTCCGCTAGGCTGTCAAGCGAAGGAATCTATGGCCTGGTAGATTTGGACACAACAGAATTAAAACCGTATTTTCATAGCCAGCACATTGTGCTTAAATTATAAAATATTGTCTTTTTATATTTTGGCGGAACCTTTACAGAGCCTTCGACATCAAATACGTTGAAACCTCAGTCACACGAATCGATTTCATCGTTGATATCTGAATTGTTGGAATTAATTCGCTTCGTGGGACAAGGTATTCGGTATGAGTAACACAATTATCAATTTTTAAACATAGCGGCCATTTGATTAGAACATGTTCAGTTCTGATCGCGATAAACGCGCGATTTTGAGTTAGTTGCCGGTCACGTGACCTCTCCGACGCTACGCGGCGCTATTGTCACCTCATCTTACATCTCAAACCGCTAGTCACTAGTTGTTGAATGTTTTTGGTTGTTTCATCTATTTTTCGACAGTTTAGTGGCGATCTCTCGCTGCAACAGTGGGGGTAACGTAGCAACGACGAAATTGCTCAGAGTATCCGGGGCTTCAATCTAAGTATCTAGACTATGAAGATTGTCGCAAAACGTAGAAAAGAAGATTCCGCATTTCATGGTATCTTAATCCGCGTGACTGTGACGAATGCTATTCCGCTGCAGCCTGCAGGAAGAAGATTGCCCTGATGTCAGCCAACCTCTTATAGGATAGAGCACCAGAAGAAAAATGTAAACAAGTACAGTGACTTAAGAGTCAGTACTCAAATAATAGTAAATTTGTAATAATAGCAATACTAGCAATGATTTACCTGTAAATTCTTTACGGTCAGTTCGAAAAATGTCTAACGTTTCTTGCGAATATAATTCTTGAAATGTATTCTTTTAAAATACATGAAATTCATACTAAAATGTCTAAACGGGGTGAAGTTTGAAAATTAGTAAAGGACTTTTTAAACATCAGGCACTGCAGTGCCTCCCCTATGTTCGCGGAAGGGCGAGTTTTCGGCTTTTCCAATCTTGCAGAACCAGGGTGGCAGGAATGAGGGATCTCCAAAAATTTCCTAGTCGTGGAATCCAATCAGACCACAGGTTCGAGTATAAAAGCAAATCGGAGTAAGATATTGGAATTAATATAGGAGCGCAAAATCGATTACGTTTTCATGTTTATATTTATCGTTAATTTATTATTTCTCTTATTCTACTACTCTCATCTTTATCATTTTGTTTTCTATTCTAATTTACACTCTCTATGGGACGTGTGGGATTGCACTATCGGGGTGCAAGTGTAAAGGGTGGGATCGGATATTCAAATCAATAGAATTTTTATTAAAAACAGATCAACTATATTTCACTTTAGCCACACGATGTTTTATCAGAAGGAGTAAAACGCGGGAACTTCTAATGTGTAGGGATGATGAATTATGAACTGCGAACCAACATCACACGAAGTCGAGTGTCAGTTCGTTTTTTTCAAATGCTCCGACATTTCGTTTGCTACTGAACACGCATGCGCGTGTTAGTATTGCCACTGGACAAAAGTTGCCAGTGGATTAATTCCATATTCACAGTTCCTACAGCACTAACCTCTTCACATAGTAGAATATATAAAATTATTTTTATTAAAATAGTAAGAATTAATTTGTTTAAGCCACTGTTTTTAATATATAAATATTTACATGTTTCAGAAGCAGAGCTTCTCTCATGTTAATAGTATTAATAGTCAATTAAAAATTATGAATATTTTTTTTTTTTTAAATCCGATTATCTCTTAAATTTATTTTCACATTAATAACTATACATATTTATAATAAAAAAATAATTGGGCCGTCTTGAGCCTCTCAAATGAGTCGTCGTTCAATTGAGTCGTTCTTATGAGTCCTATGAAAATATTGAGATGATACCGTGACTCTCTTAACAAAATGAGTCATAACCCGTCGCTACAGTATGCATGGTTTAAGTCTTCTAAAAACTGAAAATTAAATCAGAAGCTATAACCTCTCACATGGAGCACCCCGCCTTGTCAGCCCTTAATAAATAAGTGGTAGACCGCAGACAGCTTAATTGAATGAGTTAATTGCTAAATAATTATTAAAGAGCGTTGATTCGTTAAACACCGTAATCTTGCGGAGTTATTTAGAGAAGAAAGGCCAAGGTTTTAATATGGGGGAATAATGTAGGCAGACACTGAAGAGATAAACAGATAGAAGTATGTTGTGGGTGTGTTTGTGTGCCCGAAGGTGAAATTTATCTAAGTTCTTCTAATATCGATAAATACTTTCTTGACCAGTAATCAATTTTCATGCCCTGTCTGGATCCTTAGAATCGAAAAGTTTTATGTAATAATGATAATATTCTTAAGTTTAGAAATTTCATTTAAAAAAAAACGGATTGTCTTAAAAAGTCCTGGTAATTAATTATTATTACGCGAGACAGCTGTTTAGCCTTCCGAGGATATTTTCAAACTGTGATGAAGCCAACTACATCTATTTATAATATTTCTATATAGGTTCTAACTTAAAATGAAACTCATAAAATGTTTTCGTTTTTTTTCACCAATGCTCTTATAAATGTCTGTGTAAATTAATGGCTATTTTAATTGTAACGATAAATTCTAGACCAAAATACAAGCCAGTTTAATCACGCAGGAAAAAACCACTGCATTCCAAATTAAAATTAATATGGAATTCAATGCACATAAAATAGGAACGAGGAACAGTTAACGGGGAGAGGGACATCGGAGAGTTATTATTTATTAATTCAAAATATTGATAATATTATTGTGCAATGCGATAAACATGGTGTTTATAAAGATATTTATTACGTTTTTTTTTTTAAATTTGCATGGGCTTAGCATTTTTCAAAATATAATCAGAAATATTACTTTTTCTGAACGTCCCATTGTAAGTTTTACAAAATATTTAAAATACGAATATGATTTTTAAAATGGAGAAAAGTATTTTTAATCCTTTATCGTTGCGTTTTTGAAACAAAAATTTTCAGATCCCTATTATGATTGAGAACCTTAAAAATAATACGATATCCATATTTGAAATTTACAACATACGAGTAGTCTTGGTCGTAGGACCGTTTGGTTATGCTAGATTCCTTCATATCTATATGAAGCGGTTTAATAGTCAATGCAAACGACTTTTTTGTTTAAAAACAGTTGTCAGGCTTCGTTTGGTGACTTAGCAGGGGTACCCGGGTTTATGATTCATATTATATTTCAGGCTGTAATACCACTAAAAAGTGTTGAACAGACAATAGAAATAGTAAGAAGAGTTGCCGCGGTGGCCGGCCTGGAAATAAAATACAATGACATAAATGTTATGAAAAGAGCACCAGACAGGCGAACCGATGGTCTTCATAAACTGCTGGTGCATTTTTCAAAGAAAACCACCAGAGACAACCTTATTGCTTTAAAAAGAAACATTAACTACGCTTCTATTAAACAACTTTACCGATATACGTACAGTTACCATAAAGAAATACACATATTTACACAACAGGGTGAACAAACGTCACCGAAATGTCAAATATCATTATTAGTTTACGATCTATTTTACGCGATTCAAATATTGAATGACAAAGATTTATTTTCCAAGCTAATACTTTATTTTCAACATAATTTTAACAAAATATTAATTTCATTTAAAATACACCACAAAGTTATTTTACATTCATCGAAGAAGAAATTTTTATTGTATTTAATTCGTAGAACTCAATTAAATTTATTTTAATGTAAAGTAAAACAAATTTAATAATGCTATTAATAAGTTCTATAAGCACTTGCATTTACTTTAAACATAAAAAAGAAGTACGAAAAATTACCGGTGTACTGGAACAAACTTAATTTTTTTATGCTATTTCTTGGTATTTTTGCCTAGTTCCCACCGTATATCAAAATAAATGTATTAGATATTCAATCACCTCATACAGCTCCTAGACTTACATAGTAGACTAAATATTTACTTAAATAAATTTTAATCGAGAATAAAAAATATTCCAGCATTAAAAAAATAATGGTAACGACCCGTTTTATGGATATATTCATTTTATGACCATCTTAAAAACATTTCTAAATATTTACTGATTTAATAACATATTTATCGGCCATTAAATATTTATCCTCGCGCGAAAAAATATTTTTAATACTGTTAGACTTTTCACACATTTTTTTAACATAAACAATACGTGATTTAGATTGACAGCCGAAAAACTTTAGACAATATCGTTGGCATAGTGAAAAGAACTTTGGATTTAAGTCCGGAGGTAGCGTGTTCAAAAGCTGACGAAGGAAGATACCACGTGATTTAAAGACGTAATTGTTATTAAACAAATCAAAAATTACTTTTTGATCATCATTTTATCAATATATACAGATATCAAGATGTTTCGAAAGCGAAGCTCAGGACGTAAGGAATACTAAGAAATAATAAAGTTAAATATATATATTTTTTATATGAATACTGCACAAGAGTCCCAACTGCTCTCAGCCGCCTGGAGCCAGCGAGACTATGGCATCCCTAATTGGGGAATGTTGTGAGGCTGAAGGTATTGTGGAGGGGGAGGAGAAGGGGGAGAGGAAGGTGGAGAAATACCTGGCTATTCTGATCTGGTCACCAAACACGTCTAAAAGCCATTTCAACCAACGTTTCAATTCTGAATGATGGTCTTTCACAAGGGCGACACTAAGAGTATCTTCCACTCTGGAACGTGCGCAAATATACTATATATTATTTTTAAATTAATTAATTGTGAAACAGCACAAATTAATTAAATAAAATTTACTTGCGCACGCCGGGATTTGAACCCGCGACCTTTGGATTAGTAGTCGAGAGCCTTACTCCTCGACCATGAAGGCCGTTTAGTCTTCAAATATAGACAAAAAACAAAATAAGAAGCAAGGGGGGAGCTAAAGTGGAAGGATCGGGACAGGAGATGCAATCGATATATTTTATACTCGTGCATCAATTTGTGGTCGTACGTATTACTTAGGTTCGATATTGTGAAAGGGTATTTGTGAAGAATGTCGATATTGTAAAATTGTGCGTTATATTGCGCACAAAAACGCAAAGGAGGGTAGGTACCTGAGCAACAATAGTAAAGGTACGTACGAGTATGCACACATAATTATCAACCAACCTAAAATATTATCAAATTAATTTAAAATTATTTTGAATTCACCACTTCATTAATATACACATATCTACATGTTTCGAAAGCGATGATTTCTTCATCAGGACGTACAGAATACTAAAAAATAATAATGTTAAATATACACAAATGATAAACATAGAACACGATGATTAAGAATAGACAAATTATAAACACAAACAAAAATTGATTAAAGTAGGTAAGTAATTAATCAAAAAATTTAATAAAAAATTATTATAAAACATTGAATAACAAATTTATGTTAGAAATTAAAAAGAAATTATTTTTATTAATAATGTTCATATCAAAACAAATTCAAAAGATAGTTATTTAAAAAAAAAAAAGAAGGTTATTGATTATATTTAATTGACGATTAACACTTTTCTAATTTCTAAAATTCCAAATTTGTCTAATTGTAAACCGGTGGTATTTATATGTTAAAGTAATTTTTAATTCATTCGCAAAGTGAATACCAATCGTTTGAAGAAATCGCGTAATCGTTAGTCTGTGTACACAATATTAAGGGACGCTTATACGGTTTGGACGGGTGAAAGTACACTTAATGCTATAAAAATTAGATCCCCGAGACATAAGATGAATTTGGAGACCCGGAAAGAATACAAGGCTGATGTCAGCGTAATAAGGATGCAGTGGCAATTCGTGGTATTTTTTACTGGTGGTTCAATCACTAAATCAAGTCTACGCTAGCGACAACATCGACTGCCAATTTAACCGTGTTAAACTGTCGGTACCCTATCCGCTGCGGTCCGCGAATATATCAAAAGATGATAAATTGGCCCTTCGGCTAAAAAGGTTGTGCATCACTGCTTTAGACAATGTCAAGAATAATAGAAGAGTACGCGTGACGCGATGTATGAACGTGAATGAAGCGTGTATAAAGACAAATTTGTTTGTTTTAAAAAGACCTAGCAGCTATCGTAAGCGCATTGCAATTAAAAAAATATTTTTAATTAATCATTTTATTTCATTTGCACAGATATTTATAATATTGTAGATTTTTATTCTAATTTATTATAATTGTACCGTTTATGCAGTGTATATGCAATGCCAAAAACCGATTTTTTTCAACCACCATATTTAGGAAGTACTAAGCTCCTGAGAGTGAAATTCTGGTACAAATAAATTTATTTAAGCTAGAATCTTTTTTTTGCAGTAGCTCCACACAAGAGGCCCTGGAGGAAATAATTTCCCTCAAGGCCTATATCATCTTTGAGGATGCTGTGTTGAGTGTCTTTTAGAGGATAGGAAGGGGTGAACATGGGTCATGAAGAGACCCATGTTGTTGGAGAAAACACAGAGGCCGTCAGATCATTCCACAGCCAAGCTGTTGAACACGAAAACGAGTCATAGAAGCGACCCGTTCTCATGTGACAAATGTCAACCATGTGCAAATGTTGGACGTACGTTTTGCGTGTTTCCCGACTATGCACTGGTGCCGAAGGGATCAATGACGCTAGCTCCTCAGACCATATTTCATTAAAATACCGGTATAACAAGGACACCATTCCCACCTGATGTCTGTGCTCCAAAGATTGCAATCCGTTTGTAAAGATAAGCGAATCTATTGTTATTGAAAATGAAAAAATATATTTTGCTGGAGCAATTCCTCTACGTGTCTCTAAGAAGTGGTAATTGATCATACCCAAAATATAGATAGATGGGCATAGAATAGCCATATCGTCCGTAGAGTAGCAAAAATAAAAATATTATAAAATTCTTGTGAACTCTTTTGCTGCACAAAATGTAAATTGTTCGTGTTGCGCCAGAATATTATAAAAAATACAGCACCGAGGTGATACACAAATCATCAACTAGCACCATGACAAATTATAACTTATTGTTGTTTCCCGTGTGCTATTTTTGCACAGTGGCGTGCCGGCCAATTAGCCGCGTTTAAAATTTCAGTGGGGCAGCCGGGCTCGAGCGGGCGGGTTAATTAGCCGAAAACTGTTTGCGGAATTATGCAGGGGACCGTTAAGCCGGGACAATATTCTCTGTGAGCGGGGTTTAACCCCTCCACAGCTGCATGTTAGTAAAAGTACTAATAACTACTAATTGAAATATTTTTACATTTATCGATTTAACTAATACAGGATCCCGCTGTTATCCAAAAGCTGAGCAGACAGGGTGGAACGCTACATACACCTTATGTCATACTCCTTGTTTCATTCACATTCATACATACTGGTCGGTTGTTTGGAGATTACCTGGCAAATAAGTTTACCATAATGAGAAAACATAAAACCTAAGAGGTTGTTGTGCATAAAAACGAGTCGTATTAACGAACTGATCCCATGCGGTAAATATCATATGTGTACGAATGTTTGTGACTATTTTGATTGTAGAACCTTGTAAACTTTGTAATCTTTGTAAAATTTGAAAACTTTTTAAACTTTGTAAACTTTGTAAACTTTGTAAACTTTGTAAACTTTGTAAACTTTGTAAACTTTGTAAACTTTGTAAACTTTGTAAACTTTTGTAAACTTTGTAAACTTTGTAAACTTTGAAAACTTTGTATATTTTGTAAATACGATTTTTTAAAATTAAAAAACCTTTGTTACCTCTGTAAACTTTTTAAGCTTTGTAAACTTTGTAATCTTTGTAATCTTTGTATACTTTATAAGTATGATTTTTTTTTAACTTAAAAAAACCTTTTTTACTTTTTTCCACTTAATAAATAAGTGAAAAAAACATAAAAGTTACAAAGATTTTTTAATAAAAAAAAAATCATATTAAAATGGATTACCACCATGAATTGACATTTTCAAAATTAGAAATAATACCTTGTAAACTTTGTAAGCTTCGCAAACTCTGTAAACTTTGCATGAAAATATGATTTGTAACTGTAAATTGTAAACTGTAAACTTTTCCTGCTCTCAACACAGGTTCTCCTAGTGAGACAGGCATAGTACCATAACCCTTTTATAACATTAAGATTGTATAGATGAATAAATAAAACTAAATAAAATAAAATAGCAAATTTTTCATTTATAAAAATTACGAAATTTACTAATTCGGTAATAAGGGGGTTAAAGAATCATTGGCGTAACGTTCGCCTAAAAGCGTGCCCGGATTATGTTTATTTATTAACAGGCGACAAAGGCAAATAACGGCCGGGGGTACAACTGGCTTAGTTTACTTCACACAGTGATAAGAGACAGAGATTAAGGTGGGAACCTCGTTAATGGCGTTAACCATTCGCTGGTACATAACTTATTAATAAGGGTAGAATCAGTGCTGGGATGGGTAACTCCAACACTAACGAAACGACAGATTTTTTTACTCTAATGTTTCGCACTACAGTGAAACCACCATTTCTATTAATCTATATTATGAATCGGTTTACATTACGAAAAACATAACATACATACATTACGAAAAACATAAAACATAAATTCACGTGCGTAGAAACATAATTTCAGGACATTTTTTTCTTTCTTTTTCTTTTTCTTTTTCTTTTTCTTTTTCTTTTTCTTTTTCTTTTTCTTTTTCTTTTTCTTTTTCTTTTTCTTTTTCTTTTCCTTTTTCTTTTTCTTTTTCTTTTTCTTTTTCTTTTTCTTTTTGTTTTTTCTTTTTCTTTCTCTTTCTCTTTTTTTTTCTCTTTCTCTTTCTCTTTTTCTTTTTCTTTTTCTTTTTCTTTTTCTTTTTCTTTTTCTTTTTCTTTTTCTTTTTCTTTTTCTTTTTCTTTTTCTTTTTTTTTTCTTTTTCTTTTTCTTTTAATCCTCCATAGCTTATTTAGTTGCGGTTTTCTCTCCTTGTTATTTAATTCCATTAGTATTCAGTGAAAAACCATGTATATAATGTCATATAATTTTCTCTTGTTATTTGTACCTACTATATATTTGATTATTTACACCCTTAGTTTCTAAATTGTTATTTTATAATACCTGCTCATGAATATTGTATGTCATAGTATTAATTTGCATAGGTTAGGTTAGTTAGTGTAAAGCGAACTTGAGGTGAACCTTCACAAAACTGCGCTATAGAAATTAACTCTTATTATTATTATTATTAAAACCAAAAAATATACCAATAATATTTTTTTATAGAAATTCCTTTGATAAGAATTTAAACAAAATCGTTGTAAAAACGGCTAAATAGTATTTTTTTAAATACACCTATAAAATACCAGGGTAAAATGAAACCGGGAATTTTGTCGCAGATATCCAAGGCGAACTCCAAGAAGGATATTACCCTGATGTGTACCTATTATAACATAATAAAATATTTTAAAGACACAACAAAAATGTACCTGGTTACCCGCAGTTCATGTGACTATAGGATAAAAACCGCTATAAAATTAATCTTAGCAAACAAGACGGAAATCACGGAGAAATTAAAAAAAAAAACAATAACCATCTGTTCAAATAAAAGCTGACACGAATGACCTCATATAATTATAAAAAAAAAACTTAGATTAAGTAAATAAACACAATGTAATCCATATTCCAGAGGGTAGTAAACCAACCCGAAAGTAGTTTTTAAAAACATTATAGTAAACAGTACCGTCAGCAATAAAACAAATTTCTAGTCATAAATAAAAACAATATTAGAAAGCAGGGGAACGCACTTTTGACATCGATGCTATACGAGTATGTATAAGATAGATTTAGTTTTAATTGTGCCAGTCTGACGATGCCCGTGATTGGGTGAAACCGGTCCGGTCGAAAATAAATAAGTTGAAAAAAGTTTTTTAATAAAAAAACCCCTTTTTATTGGATTTCCACCATGAATTGACAGTTTCAAAATTAGAAAATTATTTTTTTAAATAAAGCGAATACAATAAATATTAATTTATTGTATTCTTTCGCCAACCGGTATCGCTTAGATCAAACTTCATCGGGGCAAATGTAATAACTGAAGATAATAATACAGAGTTATCTTATATATAGCTTTGTTTCTTTAAAATAAACTGTCAATCGCGAATATGTGAAAACATTTTAATGTGAAGAACAAATTTCAAAGACAGAGTTAGAAGCATGGTGCTGCCATAATAATGACATTTTGCAGTTCAAAAATAATAATTATCTTCAATTAAATGCCAAGCCATACAAATATTTATCAACAGCTATTACCAGTAACTACTAGTCCTACCACCCAGCTTAGTAAATTTATATTAACTTTGGAAAATAATTTTCATTAAAAGCGTCGCTTTCCCATTTGCATTTCTGATTAAAATCCAAAATTTTAATCAAACCCAAATCGTCACTTCGCGCGCTGTAATAATCATACTCCCCTCACCCCTGTCCTTCTCGTCCCCAACGACCGTTTTACCCGATATTAAAATTTTGATCTCGCGGTATCATAAAGTTGACGTTAAAGTAAAATGTTTCGAGATGTTGTCGCATCTTATAAATAACTCTTTCTATCGCCCCGGTAATAATAATAATTTTATAATTTGTATAATCCTTTTTTATGAGAAATCACCTCAAGGGCGCTGTACAAATATTACTTCACATTCTCATCTAATTATGTACAAACAGATACTTACAGAAAAACACACTCACCTGGCAGGTTGCTTCAGGTAAACACAGTTTTATGAGAAAATTTAAGCTCGGAGAAGATGTGATTTTGACATTGCATTTATTAGGGTGGAAAAGAAGAGTTGGTATTTATTTGAAATATTTATAATTTTAGTGTTCATTTTCAGGACTGGAAAATGTTTATAAAATGACCTTAAAAAGGTTATAAAGTATTGAATAGAAATTTACATTTTTTACACTGTTTATTTGCACATTTAGTTATTTGCAGTGTTGCGGACTGTAGAAAGGGAAGTAACTCGACGCATTTGCGCACCGGTGCGTGAAAAAGTTACTTGTTCTATAATTAATGACTTTAGGTAAGTAATAACCGGCTAGCCTAATTAAAAATTGATGCAATTGTATTTCTTAATTTTTTTTTGTATGAATACCGCACAAGAGATCCCAAATGATCCCAACCGTCTGGAGATAGTGAGACTATAGCATCCCCAATTGGGAAATGTTGTGAGGCTGAAGGTATTGGGGAGGGGAAGAAGAAGGGGAGAGGAAGGTGGGGAAACACCTGGCTATTCAGATCTGGTCACTAAACACGGCTAAAATCCATTTCAAGCAACGTTTCAATTCTGAATGGTGGTCTTTTACCAGAGCAATACTGAGAGTATCTTCCACTTTGGAACGTGCGCAAATATACTATATATTATTTTTGAATGAATTAATTGTGAAACAACACAAATTAATTAAATAAAAATTACTTGCGTTCGCCGGGATTTGAACCCGCGACCTTCGGATTCGTAGTCGAGAGCCTTACCCCTCGACCATGGAGGCCATCTATGTGTATTTCTTTCATTTATGGATATGGTTATCTGAATGTGAGTTTTAAGTTTAGCTCTGAATTCTGTCGAGTCTTTGATTATTCTCAAGTCACACGGCAGTTTATTCGAAGCTTTAGGTCCTGACACTCCGAAAGCACACTCACCGAACTTAGTATTAGGTGTGCGCTTTGATTCGTTCAACCTCCCAATAGCTGATGACCCTGCTGACCTAATAGTGGGCTGCCGTGAATTGGAATTGTCAGGAATGCACAGTTCTGATAAGTAAGCCGGAGCCATTCCGTTGAGTGAATTAAATACTATCCAGCAGAACATGAACTGGATTCTTTCAGGATATTTGAACCAGTGGAAATTTTTGAGATGCTCTGAAATGTGGAATTGTTTAGATACGTCGGTGATAAGTAGTATTATAGATAACCATTTAGAAATAAACTTTGCTTGATATAGCTTACTGTAGAGCTTATATTACGACGTCTGAGGAATCTTATAAAAAGACTTACCCTTAATCAGAATGTGGCTCAATAAAAGCAGTAATATATTTATTAAATTTAAAAAGCATAAATTTGTTTTGAGCCACTTCAATTCAATATAATAATCTCGACCGGTATCGGAAGTACCCTTCCCTCGTCAGGATTGAATTAAAACTAAACTAGACAGAGACATTCCTCTTATTTTGTAAGTCAAGTGTACAAAATTTCATCAAGCTAGGAATAAAACTGTAGATTTGTATACAAAACAAACACACACCGCCCGTCCTGGACATTCTTCTTTATATAATAGATATAAGAAGATGATTGTCAAATTACATGTTTAAAAAAAAAGGCACAATGTTATTACCGCGACTGGGATTTGTACTCAACTAAACTACGATATAAAACAACTATAGACATACGTTAATATTTAGGTGTTTGAGTGGGAGCCGACCAAAGGGGAGGGGGTAATTTGGCGTCAAGTCTACAAAATTTCTCCAAAAGTACTAAAATTTGGCTTTAAGGATGGAAAAGGGAGAAATGGGTCGTTTTTCGAAATTTCATGTATACAGTAACATTCCTCTTATTTTATAGGTCAAGTGTGCAAAATTTCACCAAGGTAGGAATAAAACTGTAGATTTTTATACAAAACAAAAATACTCTACATATTTTTCTTTATATAATAGAAGATAACTGTCAAATCGCATGTTTTAAAAAAGGAACAGTGTTATTACCGCGACCGGGATTTGAACTCAAGACCTCCCGCAATCAGGCAGTCTTCTCTAATCACTTAACCATCGTGTCAATCTTCAGAGCCTTAAAATGAGTACGTAAACAGTTGGTTAAGCCTGGTAAAACTAACGTACAAAATATCTATTTAACCGAGATTTTCCTTTATGGACGACGCAATTTTCGGTTTAAAAAATCTCGTGTGCCAGAAAGCAAAGAGAAAAATTCCCTTTGTCCAACAATGCTCACATATCTTTGTTTTCACGGCCATTTCCCGCTTTCCAAAAGAGGCATGTTGCGACGACTGAGTTTTGTTCTGAATTCAAACAATTGTTGAACGTAGTATATTAACGTGTATACCGTGTTCACTGTCACGTTATTTTTGTACACAATTCTTGTAATTTCTTCAAAGAATTCGAAGCTCTTTTCCATTTGGGTGAGTGAAGAATTTTTTTTATTGGAGCATTGGATGGAGAAAATAATTTATTTCCACTAAATATTAGATTGTAGCGATATTTCTCTGATGTGTACCTATTATAACACAATAAAATATTTTACAAATCGACCCATTAAAATGTACCTGGTTACCGGTAGTTCATGTAAGTACAGGACAAAAATGGCTATAAAATTCCTGGGTTCGAACCCCAGATGCGACTGATACCTTTTTTTATTTTCTGTTGTTTTTTCGGATTCGTGTTTCATTTGGGATATGTTAATATTATCTTCTTCAATGATTAAACTTTAACTTTGACTGTTTGAAAAAAAAAACTTTGAAAAAACGTATTCTTAATAATCGTTATTATAGTTTTTTTTATATATTAAACTTATCATATTAACGCAAATCAATTAGCACTTCTCATATTTGTATTTACTTGGGCAAAGCTAGTGGGAACTGTGATCATTATTTTATTTTACGAATGGCAATACTGGCGTGCGCATGCGCAGTGAACAGTGTCATCAACCAAACGTCAGGGAGTTAAACAAGAAACGGGTCATTCGTATCCAAGTGCTGATTAGCTTCAGATCATAGTTCCTACAATTAAATTACCTCCCGTTTGAAAAATAAAGTCTATCTGTTTAATTGTAATTCTATTAATTAAATTTCCGATCCATCCTTCATGCATTTAGTAGTACCAATTATATGGATCACGTCGGGGCACCAAATATCGGTTTTGCCGAAACTGTGCAAATTTTATGACGCCAGAGCTCACATTTCAAAAGTTTTCCCACTTCAGTTATCACACCAACAGATTGTCAACTTCGTAGTTACGATAAATCTTAAAAAGAAGTTAACAATAATGCCAAAAAGATTAAAAAAAAGTTCGTCTTATCTTTGGTTGGTGTTAATCATTAACAATTTATCACGTGGGAACGGGTAGAAACAGGTATCACCATTAACAGAATGGCCAGACTTAGGCGAAGGAAGACCTTATACTCTAAACGCGTGTTATTTACATTTTGGCTCACTTGTTTGTACTACGATTCTGTAAACAACTATTCTTTTAACATCTTAACCCTTCGGTTGCCGACCTTTTATAGTAACCTATCACAGATAGTCCATCATTTACATAATTCTTAATATGATGGAATTCTCTTGTTTATTTATTTATTTATTTGTAAGAAACAAACAGCTTTTAATACATATTTATATAAAAGGAAGTTTTACAAAAGGTAAGCCAACAAAGTTTCTTATGATAAAAGTGGTTAATTAAATATGTTTTATTACAAAAAACAAAATAAGAAGGAAGGGAAGAGAGGAAGAGGAAGGATCGGGACAGGAGATGCTCTAGATATATTTTATACGCGTTCATCAATTTGTGGCCGTACGTATTACTGCGGTTCGATATTCTGAAAGGGTATCGTGAAGAATTTTTTTATTTTTATTTTTTATATGAATACCGCACAAGAGTCCCAACTGCTCCCAACCGTCTGAAGCCAGTGTGACTATGGCATCCCCAATTGGGGAATGTTGTGAGGCTGAAGGTATTGGGGAGTGGAAGGTGAAGGGTAAGAGGAAGGTGGGGAAATACCTGGCTATTCAGACCTGGTCACCAAACACGGCTAAAATCCATTTCAAGCAACGTTTCAATTCTGAATGGTGATCTTTCACCAGGGCGATACTAAGAGTATCTTCCACTCTGGAAGAATGTCGATAATGTGAAATTGTGCGTTTATTGCGCACAAATACGGGGAATTGTTATGTTACTAGTATGTATGGTGAAAATATATACTCAACTTTTAACTTTGTTTTGACAAGAAAGCTTTTATCCCGCTAAGGGCATCATTGGATTGGTACATGGTACCAATCTTAACTTCATGTCAACAAAACAAGTATACTCTAAGACAATACTACTTTAAATTCATAAATAATAAAAAAATCAACAACAAACATACATGTCGAGTATATACGAGTCAAAAACACATACAAAAGGCAACCATAAACACAACATTTGGACAAAAAAGCATCTTATACTATGGTACTAAACTCTCCAAAAAAATTACACTCTCCTTCAAAAATCGCAAGAATATTAAATGTATGTAAAACTCAAATAAAAACCTGGATGCGTTACATAGAGAGATCTGAAATAGAAAACATATTATCACCAAATACAGATTGACACAGAAGCCACTCAACTGCACTTAAAACACCCCATATTACAATTCTTTCAGCAATTTGCCCAAAATCAAATCATTTTATTTAATATTTTGTGTATGAATTCCTCAGCACGGGAAATTCCAATGAGGATATATATCTTTTAAACTTGTTTAATTATTACTATTAACACTATTATATTTTCAACTTAACCTTATAGCATTCCATCTGGAGAAAAAAATACATTCAAAATAAAATTCAAATAATTTAAAAGTTGAGCAGGAGCCAGTCCTGAATGTGAGAAATTAAGTAGAGTTTAAGAAAGTGGGAAGGGAAAGGAAATTGAGGATGGAAGGCTTAGATCTAGTCACCGAACGTAGGTAAAGTCATTTAAATAATGTTTCCATTCTGATTGGATGTATATCGTCCGGTTTATTCTGACCATACATAAGTAAATACACAATTTACACAGAATATATATATAAATGGTAAATACAAGAGCGTTAGCACGCTCTGGAAAATTTGCGGCCAACAACGAAATCGACAGAAATGTAAGAAACCTATTAAGGTTTATTTATAAGAGAGTAAATTGAAAATTTGGTGGAAAGAGACCTTAACGCATATTTTTCCTAGGACCTATGTAAGGAATATATATTTAGACTTCTTCATAAGATTACTCAAACGACGTCGTTGTTGACAAATCATGTCGGTACCACTAACAACGATAAATCGTTTCTTGACATTCACAGGGTTAAAGTATCTCCATTAAAACATTTATTGTCCACTGAAAGATCGATCGTTCCTTTAAGTGTATTGCATTAATTTATAACCGGTTCCAAATCAATTAAACGTAGAGTTATCAGTTGAAGTATGTGATATACTACCAAACTTTACTGTGAATACGGGCGCGAGGAACATATCTATGCTATTACATTCGCTATCGTAATAAAAAGGGAAATAAAGCTGCACGCAATAAAAACCTCCATAAATAAGAGATCTTTTGTTTATTTACTAGCTGAAGTACCCGAAAATGATCGCAGTTTTTTAATGGTTTGGAGTAAAGTTATTATGTAACCTTACCCTACCCCTACCCCGACCCCTATCCCTACTCAGCAATTTTCCTCTGATTTTGAAGGTCAAATGTGCGAAATTGAATCAAGAAGTATCAAAATTCCGCTTTAAGGGAGTGAATGGGGGATTGGGGTGGTTTTGTAGTGATATTTCTCTTGTTTTGAAGGTCAAGTGTGCAAAATTTTAACAAGATTGGAATAAAACTATAGATTTGTATAAAAAACAAACCCACAGACACTCTTATATATAGGAGGTGTGATAAAAAAATACAGTTAATACTTTTATTACATCAAATTTGAATTAATCTCCTTCGAAGTACTCTCCTTGGCTAACGACGCACTTATCTTAACGTTTCCTCGATTGGAAGCATTTCTGGAAGGTTTCTTTCGGAAGGGCCTTCAGCTGCTCCGTCGTGGCCCTCTCAAATCGGGAATGGTGTCAAAACGTTTTCCTTTCAGCACGCTTTTTTTGTGAAAAGCCAGAATTTGCTTGGTGCTAAATCCGGAGAGTGGGGCGGATGTGAACAGCTTTTTTTCGGGAAAAAACAGGCAGATCAGAAGCGAGGTGTGGCATGGCGTGTTTTCGTGATGAAGAAGGAATTTTTCTGTTATCTTTCTACGTATATTGTCTCTCAAAAATTGCAGTAAGCTCTTGTAAAATTCGGAGTTTACAGTTGTTTGTGTTACCTTTGGAACGAACTCTGATGGCTCTATGCTTCTACAAAAAAATAAAAATACAATGAGCATGGTCTTGACACTCGACTTAGACTGACGTGCCTTCTTGAAGCGAGGAGAGCCACTCGTTTCCATCGGGAATTTTAAATTTTCATCTCAGGGTCATATCCATACACTCAACTATCATCTCCAGTTATAATTTTGGTCATGAAATCCGGATCTGCTTTAAGACGATCCTTCAATTCCGTGCAGACTGACACGTTTTTCCTTCTATTCGGCAGTCAAAAGTCTGAGAACAAATTCTGCACTCATTCGTCTCATTTACAAATTATTGGTTAAAATGCTTTGCACGGATCCGTACGAAATGTTCAGTTCCTCCATAAACTCTCGAATAGTCAATCACCTGTTTGAACGAACCCTTTTTGCCACTTTTCGCACGTTTTCGTTTGTCTTTGAGTTCGAAGGACATTCCAACAATTGTTCGTCTTCAACCGAATTATTTCCACTTTTAAATCACTCATACCACTTTGATGAGTATTCACAGTCACCACATTAACGCCATACACTGATTTGAACATTTCATAGGTAGATAGGATGGAAAGCCACGCAACTCGATCTTAGCACACACTCCTTGCCTCATTCACATTTATACATGGCCTGTTTTAAATAATAATTTATGCTGTTAAACTCACTAACAAAAAAATACAAAGAAGCAAAGCTTGCAGTCCACAAAGGAGTGCTGATACCAACCCTGTTGAAACTGGTAGAGGAAGGATGAAAGTAGACCGAATGCCATAGAAATGAGATCCCTGAAACGTATGTGGGTTAAAACGATGTATGGCCGTGCAAAAAATGTGAAAATTCAGTAAGAATGCAAGATTGATGTAAGCGTAATGAGTAAGATTAAGAAGGGGAAGCTTAGATAGCTTGAGCATGTAAAGCGGATAAAAGAAGTAAGACGTGTGGGAAGAATATATGATGCGGGTTTGGTCATTTGTAGAAATATTGTCACTCTAAAGGTAGGTAAGGCGGATGCAATGGGAAGTAATGCAAAATCATGTGTTTTTGGTTTGAGAATTTGATGGCCTACAAATATCATTGATGATTTAATTAAATACTGCAGGTAGAACACACCTTGGCCTTTCGTTTAACATGACATTTTTTTCTTGCGTATTTTCATAAGCCTAGATAAAAATAAAGCATCAGACCTAAAAAAAAAGTTTAAGGCGCAAAATCTCCTAATCACGAACCTCTTTTCCGATATTGTTGTATTGTTCATTGTGGAAAATTTATTTTTTTATAATATGACCGTAAAACATTTTAATATTTATGCCTGAGGTTTACAAAATAAGGGAAGGAGATGAAAAAGGTTCGGGGTACCTTAGCATTCAAAACGGTCACTTAACATAGCCAAAGCGATTAACATTCCAAGCAATGTTTCCACATTAAATGATGCTTTATCACCACGGCGACACTGTTGAATTTTTCACAAAAAACGGAACTGCACAAATTGTCGAATTAATTTCAGTGTATCACTATTATACGTATAAAATTAAAAGAAGCGTCTTCGGAAGATAATTTTTCCGGCGTTAAAATGCGTATTTTCCCGGAAAACTCCTTTTCCCGCATAACCTTAAAATACATAGCGTGCTGAGGCTTAATTTTTTTGTGAAATCCGAGGTACCCGGCCTATCAATCGATAGCAAAGCAATTAACACGCCTAGCTAATTAAACTGAAACGTTCTCAGCACTCGTTGAAGCTTTACGGAAGGTGTGTAATTTTGACTTGATTACGATTTATATGTCAAGGTCTTATGCTGTATTCAAAAGGGGCTGCAAGGTCAGAAAGAGAAATGTTAATTCAAATGGTTTGATTGTTCTCATTAATAGTGATAAATACACTACCTGGTAAAAGACCACCATTCAGAATAGAAACGTTCCTTGAAATGGCTATAGTCATGTTTGTTGACCAGGGGATCGATTCCTGTGCTTTTTAAGCAAAGGACATTCTCCTTATCCTTGCTTAAGGACTTTTCCTTAACTGTAGTTCTGTTTTTCTAGGATAACAGCTGTCATACGGCGAATGGCATTCTTTAAAAATATAGATTTTGTGTGGTTTCTTTTTATTAAAAATTATTATGTTTAAACATTCTTAGCGAGTTATTTCTCACATATAGATGCTATTAAATTAACCGAATTAATTAATCCCCTATGTTGTAATTAATTAACATTGATTACAACATAAGGGATAACATGGAAAAAGCGAAATCACCACTCTCAGCTAACATAGACTTTTCGGCCATTTTTAATTATGTAATTTAGTTTTAGTGTATGAAGTAATGCATCTTCAAATAAGATCATTGCTCTCAGTTTGTTTATAAAATCAATTTAATGTGACCCTGTACCAAATCAAGGTTAAATAATTCCCACAAACTATGGGTTTATGCAGTTCATATGACGTAGGAACCTTGTGTATTCATGTTGAGATTAACTTTATTGGTTCACATACACGTGGTAACTATTAACACGCGTAGGTAAGCCGTTCTTAATTTTCATAAATGAATTTGAATGTTCTTTGTCTTATAATGAAAGAAATAGAGTGACAACTGCTTTTGGGAGTTAGTGCCGTTTTAGAGAGGAACCAAGAAGATTCGGTATTTAGTAATTTTAGATAAAGGAAGCGGGGAGGTTCAGAATAGTTTTAAATAGAGGAACGAAGGTTCATAAGAGTTATGTTTTATAACAGAACCGGTATGGTTCATGTTAGTAGTTTTTAAGAAGGGAACAGAAAGATTCGCCAGTAATATTTGGAAAAGAAACGAGTAAGGGTCTACCATAGTACCATAGAGAAGCAGTTGTCATATATCATAAATGAATACTGTCTCATTATAACCCCCTACCCGAGGTCCTTGAAGAGTGTTTTCCTGCTTTCATCGATTCTCGTACCAAGATAGTAGAAACATAAACCATTTTAGTATTAATTTTAGGAAACATTACTATATTAACATATAAACATGTAAACGTAATATGTACACTCACTTCCTACACAAGCTTTGCTTAAAATAGAAGTGTAATAAAGTATTGTGAATTGAATTAAATTGTGTTAAATTTCAGAAATAAAATTACAATAAATGAATTAAAAAATATACTTATTATTCACCACTTTATAAATATAAATTGTTATCTACATGTTTCGAAAGCGATGCTTTCGTCATCAGGAATATATGAATACAAATATTCATATATTCCTATATTCCTACACTTATATATTCCTGGCAATAAAAGCCATATTAATTATAACAAAAAATATATTTAAAATCAGTGCTAAAAGTGATTTTTCACAAAAATATTTGAATTAACCATCCGTGAGCGCGTACCACGTTTCGTTTTAGCTTAAGTATGTTGTCTCGTTAATTCGTTTACAAACTTATGTCTGAGAATAAATAATGGCAAAACAAATGCAATATCAGTCTGGGTTGTAAAAAGGTGATATTTTTAGAACTACATTCATAAATCGCTGAGAGAAGTTAAGCATTCACATAAAATAAATGGAAAAAGTTTCAAACACATTCGTTCCCACCGCGGTTTACGCAAAGTCATAAATTATGATGTATATAATATGTAGATTATACACACATTAACTGCCAAGGAAAAGTAGACTTTGACATGAGATTTAAAAACATGTAAACGTGAATAAAAATGGGAAACTTTCACTGTGTAGTGAGCTGTATCCGGACTAAATTAATGACGTTAGCGAATTAGGTGTTTTAATGATTACTATTATTTTATTTTTTATTTAATTTAAATCAAATTTAATAATTGTGTCGGACGTGTTTTGACGCGGCCATTTTTGTCTTCACATTTGTCGTATTCCACTTTGTAGATTGTTGATATTATGTCTAATTTGTAAAGGAGTCGGATCGTATAAATAATATTGTTTCGCCGTTTGCAAACGATTCCGAGTCCCGAAGCCTTTGTAAATTATTTTTTTCGAGTGACAGGGTGTGTCCCGAGTACGTGTGCAGAGTACGGTAGGTCTGCGCGTTGTATACCACCTTAAGTAGCCTGCGAAAACAAAATCTTGCCAGTTAGCCTTCAATCGCCCGCTTGACGAGACGCCCTCTCTCTTGACCACTTTCTTGAGTGGCCGCTCTGACTTCTGATCTATTCGCCTTATTTCCTTCTGTCCACCGCTTACCCTGGATCCCCATTGGATTAGTGCCTCTCACTGCATCGTCACACGGACAAGGCTCGCAGAATTACAAAAGTCGTCAATAAGGTCTTGTCGTTAGTATCGTTCCTCCTCGCAGAGAGAACGGAAGGTTGTGCTTTCTCACCTCTCAGCCCTCTCCGCAGATTGGGATCAGCTGCCCCCTACAGTTCGTTTGTGTGCCATTATGTCTGCTACAACAGTGTTATTATAAATTTCTTTGCGTTCAAGGCTATTTTAAAACTGTGGTTTATTTACACGATTATATTTACCTCCCACCCAATGTCAATTTTTATGGTTCTTAAAATGATTTATTACTGGTGAAATCGATTTACCGAGAAAATAATTATGACAATAGATTATTTATTCTGTGGGGTGCTTTGAAATTTGTTTTCCCCACATCAAATGGTAATACTTCGGGCATGTAAAGCGAATGAACGAAAAAATAAGTGTAAAAAGAATATATGCCGCGAATGTGAATGGAATAAGAAGCCGGGGACGCCCGAGGAAGATATGACACTATCAAGTGAATCAAATACTTGAGTTGGGCCATGTCAGAAGTCGGAACAATAGAAGAGAATGTATGAGACGATGTATGAATATGAATGAAGCAAGAAGTTTATGCCAAGATCGATGGCGGTCCGTCCTTTCTGCCTACCCCTACGGATAAAGGGCGTGATGGTTAATTAATTAGTTAGTTAGTTAAATGGTAATATTTCCTTAATTGTTTTATAATGACGTGACTGCCATTGACTTATTTAAATGTATTATATTGTTTAGGTCTTGTGAATATACTGAGAAGGGGGAATAAATATTTTTTCTTACTTTGTTATTTAATATTATGTTAGGATCATTTGTTAGTATATATATATATATGTAATTGCTCAAGTAAATTTTATCTTAGACCCTTTCACTCTATATATGGAAGAACTAAATTCGTAGAACCCGTAGAGTATATAAAGAATAAAAGTTCATGACGGATATAATGGAGGATATAATGAACTAGACTCAAATATCCTGAAAGAATCCAGTTCAAGCTTTGCTGGATAGTATTTAAATCAATTAACGGGATGGCCCCGGCTTACCTATCGGAACTCTGCATCCCATAAAATTCCAATTCACGCCAGTCAACTCTTAGATCAGCGACGGCATCGGCCATCGGGAGGCTGAAGGAACTAAAGCGCACACCAGATACTAAGTTTGGTGAGCGAGCTTTCAGCGTGTCAGGCCCTAAAGCCTGGAATAAACTGCCATACGAACTAAGATTGATAAAAGACTCGACAGAATTCAGAGCAAAACTCAAAACTCATCTCTTCGGACAGTCATACCCATGAATGGTTCAGTTACCTAATAAACAAATAATTTAAATATTTGTAAATGTAAATAATTATTATCAAAAATCTCAAATAAAATCATGTTAAAAATAAGTACCTACTCTTATTTTACCAATAACCTTCTGATGTATATAATATCAATGAAAAATAGGATTTAAACAGTAACTTCAATGTCATGCAATGTAAAGTGTTTTCAAATATATGTGTCCTGAGCGTGCAAAGTCATATCATCTTAGCCCAAAACATTCTAATTTAATTAAGTTTTAATTTGGAGTGCCCTACCAGGTAAGTAAGTATGTTTTCTGTATACTCGTATGTACATAATAATATAAACCCCAGCAAGTAGTATTTGTACAGCGCCCTTGAGGTGATTTTTCACTAAAACGGCGCTATATAAATCATCCAAGTATTATTATTATAAAAGTAAGAGATATGCATACATATAAAACATATGGTAAACTCAGGTTAAATTAATATTGATTGAAAAGATATGATAGTATAGCCTTCTTGTACTTACCTTTCGTGGAGTTAAATAGATCCGCCACATCTGCTTATTAATTAATTAATTATTAATTGTTTTTTTGTTTAATTCGTAGAACTCCATTTAATTTTTTTTTTAATTTAATGTAAGACAAATTTAATAATGTTATTATTAAGTTCTGCAAGTATTTTTAGTTTTTATTATTGTGACAGCTGTTTCGGCGTTTAAGGCGATTTTCAAACTGTAAAAAAAAAACATCTGCGTATCTATTACTAACTTCATGTAATCCGGGTACAAGCGAGTGTTTGTAATGATCAGTCCTGGTGTTGTTACATCTAAACAGGATTTTGGAACGAGTAGCTCTCGTATGTATATGAAATTGAATGAGGTTTATTAAATCAGGGATATCCATACTCCCGTTTACAATTTTGAATTTATTGACTTTCTTAAAACAGCTCAAACGATTGTGAATAAATACCCTTTTTTATTATTTGATGTTTCATTGAAAACGGAAGATTGGGTACTAGTTACAGCGAATTAGTGAAAATCGTCAACAAAAGAAAAAATAGTATCTAAATACCATAATAATATTTGCATAGTTTGTGTAGCGCTAATTTTGTAACAAAATCATATCTAGGAGTCTGTGGTCATTTATTTGTTAACTTTAATTAATTTTTTGTAAGCAAAAAAAAATTAATTATTAGTTTCGTTACTTTACTGAAACATCTTCGGGGTAAAAAATTAATATCTACATAACTACTTTAAACAGCAGCTTTAGCTTTTTCAGCACACAAAAGTAAACGAATTGTTTTTCTTATTAAAAAAGTAACGATAGCAGAGTTAGATTCTTTTAAATATTTATTACAATGCATAGTAGAATAAAAGTGAAAATTTTCTACGAAGAAACCCAGATTCTAGTGGGAATAAAAATATAATATTGTTTCCGCTAGGCCAATACGATTTACTAAGCCTGATTTCATTTTTAAGATATTTTTTTTAAATCAGTCATATTTGTTTTTAAGGAAAACGAATTTTAATGCCAACTCAGGTTCATTTCGTCAGACTTGATCATATAAGTGTAAAGTTTGAAGTTAGGAGTTGAAAATAACAAATAAGATTACACAAAAATATTTCCGTTTTTTCTCCAAATTCACAGTAGAATGAAATTGATCTCAAAATCTTGAATATTTATCTTTCTTTAAAAAAAAATGTAATGTTACTAACTAACTAACCATCAAGCGGTTTCTCCGCAGGGGTAGGCAGAGATGATGGACCGCCAAACAACTCGATCGTGGCATACTCTTCTTGCTTCGTTCACATTCATACATCTTCTCATACATTCTCTTCTATTATTCCGACTTCTAACATGGCCCGACTCAAGTATTTGATTCACTTAATAGTGCGTCCCCGGCTTCTTCTTCCATTCACATTCGCGTCATACACTCTTCTTACACTCCTTTCTTCGTTCATTCGCTCTACATGGCCAAACCATCTAAGCGTCCCTTTCTTAATCTTACTCATTACGCTTACATCAGCTTTTCATTCTTTACGAATTTCAATACTTTTCACACAATACATGAAAAAAAAAGTTGTCCAAAGAAGCGAAGCTAGCAGTCCATAATGGAGGGCTGATACCAATCCTGATGTATGACAGTGAGGCATGGAATTGGCAGAGGAAGGATGAAAGTAAACTGAATGCCGTAGAAATGAGATCTCTGAGACGAATGTGTGGTAAAATCATGTATGATCGTGTGAAGAAAATGTAATGTGATACTTACAATCTATTTTAAATTTTGGTAGCGCATTATAAAATTTCATCCCTTTGTAAATTAAACTGTTTTGCGTATCGTATAACCTATGGTATATTTTGATATTAATATATATGCAGCTTTAGTTTTAAAATAGTTTTAATTTTTCAATTTAACACAACCTCCTATAGTTATTTCGATTCTCATCGAAATGCATAGAATGTTTATTAACTCATTTTACGTTCTGGCTTATGATCTTCCGATTAACGACAACTTTTAACTGCCGGATATTGCGTTAAAACAGCTGCTGTTTCACAAGAAAACTGTCAGTAAAGTTTTCACCAACTTAACTAAACCGGAAAACTAGGGATGAGTTCGTCCCAGGAAATTGTCAGAACTAAATAACTTTACAAAGTGTTTAAAAGAAAATTGAGTTCTTTATCATTTTGCCCACATAAAATTACTGTGCAAATACACAGTATATGTTATCAAGGAAACAACGAACTTTGAATCCATCGTGACTTTTTTTAAAAGAAAGACAAACATTCATGAGTTACGAATAACTTGAAAATTTTTGAAAATCTCCTTCCATCACACTAAGCCGAAAATGTTACTTGTGTCTGTGGAATGTGTATATGGTGAACGCTATGACATCTCAGCTACTGACCGGTCATGAGTTCACTAACATTACTACCCGGCTTCGCCCGAGATCTTTCGTCCATTTGAACAGTTAAATAATGTGACACCGTGAATTATGTTTTGACAGTAAAATGAATAGATGTTTTAAGGCCATGATGGAAATTAAGTTTTTTATCTGAAAATTGTTGTATTAACCTAGAAAATCCAATCTGACAAGCTGTGTTACTTTCATGACACCAAAACTCGACCATTTGAGGGTAATTTCTGCTTCAACAAACTGTTTTTTTTTTTAATGTTGGTGCACACGTACAGTACTTAATTTATCAGACATAAACTTGGCCTAAGGAATTAACAGAAGAAGAACTGACTATTATTCTTAAAACAACGTCATAGACGTTACTGAAAATATCCTACCCAAGCCTTGAAGTTGAAATATAGAAGTCGCTGAAACTCCTTTATTCAAAACCTAGTTCGCCTTTTTTTTACAGTAACTTCACACAGGAGATCCCGAGGGAAGTAATTTCCCTCAAGGCCTATATCATCTTTGGGGATGCTAGCACGGGATCTCCTAGTAAGGAGAACTATGAAAAAAATTCTATGAAAAAGATGCAGACAAATACTTAATTTCTTTTGACAATTCGAAAACAATAACAAAACAACAGAAAAATATCAGGTGTGTGTGTTAAGTTAGGTACTACGGATTTTTTTTAATGAACCATTTCTATGATGCCAAAATCATCGTCCCTCTCACATTTTCCTCTCACACTCACCTCAAATCTCACAATTATTTACTGACCCACATTTTCCATATTCCCTGAAGTTATTTCATTTTTATATTGACCTATTTAATTTTCAAAAGAATCTTTCATCCTTTGGTTTAATTGCAACTGCATAAAACTCCATTCAAATAGTATTGAATTTATATGAAATGGAAGCTTCCCCTAGCGAAATGAATTTCTGACCATTCAAACAAAATTTGGAAACCTTTGAATTTTTTTGTATTTCGTTTGATATGAAATGTTTCGTGCAAAAATAACGTTTTTTCACATCGTAAAACTTTTCAGTTCATAATGAAAGGTTTTCTTTTTGTTTTACATTGTAAACGCTATATTTTAATGGTCGTTCTGAATGAAAAGAAAGCCGAGTCAAACTAAATTACTTACAGACACGTTCAAATGATTTAAGTTTCAAAGGTTCAAAGGTCCAAAGGTTCAAAGGTTCAAAGGTTCAAAAGGTCGTAGGTTCAAAGGTTCAAAAGTTCAAAAGTTCAAAGATTCGAAGGTTCAAAGGTTCAAAGGTTTTAAGATTCATGGTTTTAAAGGTTACAAAGTACATTAATTTTAGGGATTAACGGTTGAAAGGTTCGATGGTTCAAGGGTTCAACTATTCAACTGTGAAAGATTCAAAGGAAAAAAGGTTATTCCTAATTCAATTGAATAAAATTAAAAAAATCGTTTTTTCAATGGTTAGCATGTTCACGTAAAAACAATTGCATATACTTACAACTACACAGGTTTATCGGTTCGCAAGTTGAGCAGTTAAAAACTACAAAGATTCAAAGGTTTACTGCCTCGCACGCCAAGGTTCAGGTTCACGGTTTCACAAGTTCACGGTATCCCAAGTTTATAGTTTTATATTTACATGTTATGGGCTTAAATTAGTTCACGCATAAAGCATATATAAAATTTAAAAAAAAAAAAAAAAAAAAACACACACACACAAAGAAAGACTGCTGTAAAAAACTTGTAGAAATTAGTTATAAAGAATCGACCTTTTAAATTGCTCTACCAATTAAATTTCGAAATTAACATATTCCTATCTACCTACTCTCCAGTATCCAGTGATGCTGAAGTAATCTGACCTTTACGAACTAAATTATCGTAGCTCTGCCAAGAGAAGACAAAGTATAAAATACAGCTGAGCTTGCAGTTTTTAATCACCTGCTCTGAAGGGAGGCGGTGGGAGGGGGCGACTTGGTACCCCTCAGCCCTCGAGGACCCTACAATAATGTCAAGGGGGTCTAAAACCACCCACCCTCATGATGCTGATATACGCAGTATATATTAGACTAATCACGTTGTAATTAAACATTGATTACACTGTTCATATTGAGACAGAAGACATTTATTAATTTATTAATTGATAAACTAAAGTCCTTAAAAACTTAAGACAAGATTTTTGTGCATAGCGCAAAGGGTAACAATTATTATTTTTATAAACAATAATTATTAATCTAAAACACTCATCCAAATTGAAAAAACCTTCCGAGCAAAGATAAATGTCGCCGGCAGGACGATTGTTTTAGATTAATAATTATTGTTTATAAAAATAATAATATTTATTAATTTATTTATTTATTGTATTAAATACGCCCTCTATGGACTTTTAAATATATTGTTAGTTATAATAAACAGGTGCAAAACACATCACAGTACCATAGGTTCATAGATAATATAATGAACAAATACAGGAATAACATGGTGTAAGTACCATTCCAAGTAATTAGTTCCAGAGTCGAATATTCAAAACATACCTCACATTCACTGTTACTTATACTCTAGAAACATATATTAATAATTATTGAGAATGTATGCAATAATCGTTTGTTTGTTTTTGTATTCTGAGCATTTACTATATCTGAATATGTATTACCATCTGCGTGGGATCTAGGTAAAAGAGATTTTTTTAATGACTCAGTCTTGAAATTATTGATACAATTGAATAAAATTTAAGATCGAGTAGTTCTAGTTGGAATGTTAAATTGAATTAAGCTGACTATATCAGGACTTTCCATAAAACCATTAAAAATTTTGAAAATAAAAGTTAGGTCAGAAATAAATCTTCTATCTATGAGTTTTAATAATTTTAGTTATTTCACTAAGCAGTTGTAATTTATAGTTTCAATAGGTAATCCGCGTTTGAAGGCTTGATAATTATTTTTCTTACTTATCCGAACTTTGTTAATAATAATTTATTATAAATGAATTAAAAATTACTAGTATATGACTAATTATCATTTTTCTCGTACGAAACGTGTAAGGTCCGCATAAGAAAAATAGTATAAATATTTAGGCACCGGCACACGGGGACGCACAACTATTGTGATTTGCGAATCCTCTTGAGAAAGGTGTTTGGTAGTTTCTCAATGGCGATGTCGTTGCTCCGAGCGACTAAAAGACTGTTCTTATCTGGCAGCGGCAGGTCGAAGTATCCAAGGTGAAGCAGTGTCCGGTGGAGGTGTTGTTCGTTCCACGGCTGGAGTGGGAATGACAGAACGTACCACTGTACATACGATTTTATAGGGCCGAACGTTATTTCCGGGTGTTATTTTTGTTTACGATAAAGTATAGGCAAGTGTTTTCTTATGTTTTTATCGGTTTTATTTGATTCGCTCTGCAGACACCTTCGATACATGTCCATACTCGACATTATTATTTTTTAGTATTCTATATTTCTGGTGAAGAAAGCATCGCTTTCGAAACATGATATCTGTATATTAATAAAGTGGTGAATACAAAGTCATTTTTAATCCATTTATTAATGATGACGCCACAAAGTAAATACGAATTACAATTTATATGAATTATTTTCGCAATTTCCCGCGGTACTCTATTGTGCCAAAAACATATTTTAAAATATCACCTGAGGTCACGCGACGCATTTCGAACCCTCGACCTTGACTTCGATTTGGGACTAATAATATATTATTAACTGGGAGCAAATAATGAAAATCGGGGTCATTATGTGAACGATCTTTCTACAAATGTTAAATATCCTCTGCAGATGAGCTGGCATTCAAGCTGTTAAACATAATTTGGCTACAGACACTAAAGGGAAACAGATGTACTGTGTACTGCGTAATGTAAATATCAATTTTTCGTTACTTCCAATGAAATTAAACAAATATCGGATGATAAACAGATAATTTTAACAAATAATTCAATTCAATGTGTTATTTATTTATTTGTAAGAAACAAACAGCTTTTAATACAAATATACATACAAAGGAAGATTAACAAAAGGTAAGCCAACAAAGTTTATTGCCCTAACATTGGTTAAATACAGATGTTTTATTAATGAAGCTAACAACGTAAAGAAAACAAAGTAAGAAGGAAGGGGGGAGGGGAAGAGGAAAATAAGATCGGGACAGAAGATTCTCTCGATTCATTTTATGCATTAGTACAGTTTTTTTCATCAGGTAAAGTAATGTTTTTTAAAACTATTTAACTCTGGATAAAAATGTCAAATTATGCTGTTTACTTTTATGTTACCTATTATAATATGCACCTTTTAAATATTAGTTGTAAATTTCCATGTAAAAGCCTATAATGGGCATAAATTAATAAATAGATAACCTGAGGAAAATGATATTCCTCAGGTCCAGTGTCATCTACGGGATGCTGTGTGTGTGATATTTATAATAAAAGGAAAGAGACGGTATGAGTACCCCCGCCCGGGAACCATTCGTTAGATGATCAACATCTCTGCCATAGGTCACCCCAAATGGTTCGCTACGGCAGGTGACTCAGCAGGGGTGTACAGATACATGGAGTGTGGTGTGTTCAGGCTTGATGGCAAATGCGTCTGCCCACCAGCGGCGTGGTGAACCGTATCAGGAGAGGTCAGTTAAGGTAGACCCTTTTACCTCTCCAGTCGGATTCTTTCGTCTAATCCCCTTACGCAGCAGTGGGAGGGGAGAATTAATAGGGCCATTACTCCCGGATATACTAACCCTCAGATTCCTCTTGTATTGCGGTGTATTGTTATATTTTATGCGGCTTGCATTGTATTAAAAAGCACTTGTAAATGTATAGTAGATTTATTGATCATTCGGGCTGATACCGGTTTTACAAGTGACTTAAAGTAGTCCATAGAGTTATAATAGTATATAATACCAACAATTCATACCCACCCCTCATATCTTTTTACTTCCTAGAACTTCCTCTCCTTTCTTTCCTAAAAAATTACACAGCATCCTCAAAGGTGACATAGGCCCTGAAGCAAATTATTTTCCCCGAGGCCTCCTGTGTAGAGTTAATGTAGAAAAAAAATATTTTGCGCTCGTTAGGTTATTACATCATGATCTATGAAGCTTTGAAATATCCATTTGTTTGATCAAAAAAAGGCAAGACGGCATGTTGTTTGTTTCATAATTATTTATCAATCCGGGTCTCAGGCAAAACCGGATAGTAAAAGCAGTAAAATATAAAGCAGAAAACTGTTTTTTGAAGACATCAAAAATATCGAAAGGTTAGTCTGGGATCACGAAATTTGCACATATTTTCTGTATAAAATGGATAGGTTAACCACTTCATTGGCAGAGTAGTAAGCTCATTGGCTCCGGACTCAAGAAACAAGGTGTGAACAAATAAACACTATCAAAATTACTAACGCTATACAAATTTCTGTAGAATATATTTCTCTACCGTGTGTTTTTCTCAAGACAATAGAAAACATGAAGACAAAACATTAAACATGAATATTTATTATTTCCTACGTAGAATTCACTCCGTCTGCAGTGCCGTACTGATAAACACGCTTTTTCAATAAATAAACACGAATCTTCAAAGCCGACAGCACCATGCATCCGGAGATATACTTGGGTTTTGCTTTTCAGGGTTGCGGTTATTTAACGTGATAATTGGTTTTACGTAACCTTTTTGTGCGTCTTAGTTTTGGTAGAGTATAATCAAATAAATTTGGGTCGTGACCACAAAGAACAACGTCACAATTGCTGAATCATGAAAGGCGACATCTTAAAATACAATATCTTGAAAGGCGAAAGCTTGAAAGACGAAATCTTCAAAAAAGAAAAAAAAAAAAACAACGTAATCTTAAAAGACGAAAGCTGGTAAGACAAAAGTTTGAAAGACGAAATCTTGAAAGACGAAATTTTGAAAGACGCAGTCTCTCGCTCTAACAAATTATTAACTGCATTATATCTCCATTATACTATTTTATTTACAATTTCTTTGTCAATCAATGTTTAATGTTGTCTCCCTATTATGCATAATACCCTTCAATTGTTTCCTCCTGCTTATTTTGTTCTTTCATTAAGTATATACTGTCTCCCTCTATTGTTTTCTGTACCTGTATAAGACCGATAAATCTGTATTATTATTTAGTCGTTATAAGGAAATCTTGAAAGACGTATTCTCGAAACACGAAATCTTAATAGACGATATCCTGAATGACGAAATCTTGTAGACCAAAATCTTGAAAGACGAAATAGATGACAAATCGCGAAAGCCGAAATTCTGGGGTGGGGTGGGGTAGAGTTAGGGGTAGGGGTCTGGGCAAGGGAGGGGTAGGGGGTAGGGGTAGGGGTAGGGGAAGGGGTGGTGGTAGGGATAGGGGTGGGGGTAGAGGTAGGGGTAGAGGTAGGGGTAGGGGTAGGGGTAGGGGTAGGGGTGGGGGTGGGGGTGGGGGTAGGGGTAGAGGTAGGGGTAGGGGTAGGAGTAGGGGTAGGTTTAGGGGTAGGGGTAGGGGTAGTGGTATCACAACGTCAAATCTTTTCTTCAAACCATTTATAATCCAGGTACTCCAGCTAGTCTATAATAAAATACAGATCAAAAACTGATTAAAATACTAACAATAAAACCAAAAGGTTGTCTCCATAGATAATAGAAAAAGAGGTATATATGGTATTGAAGCACCGACTGTCGCCGAGCTACTACCAAACTGCACGGACTATCAAAACGGCTCTGCAATTAAAGTCACGCGTTTACAATCAGCAGTAGTATGAGTGAACAGTGTTAGCGACACGCGTTGTGCGCATTTTTATACTGATATTCATTCATGGCCAATCTCCATTGTTTCTATTATTTAATAGTAGTTGTATTTTACCAGAGCGATACCGATTTTTAATAATGATTCATCTAAAAGAGTGAACAATTGTCTAAATTTCTAAATTCTAAATGATAGAACAATATGCATCTCTTTAACGTATCGTTAAAGACAACAAAGTACTTTAACATATTGTCATACGTTGCCAAAGTCATTAGCCAATATCTCACTTGGAGTGGTGCAAAATTAAATAATTATGATTTTCTGGTACAGAGGACTTACGCGTACCAAACGACAAATGATTTTAAATTGCCAGTGGGTCATCGTTTCATCTTTATTTCGAACGTGTTTTATGCGAATATTGCACAAGTGTTGCGACGGATAGAGCCGGGGGTCTTTGACACTAACGAAGAAACGGTTTGGTCTGATTATAATACTAGTTTTACTGCCAAACTTCTAACGGTGGCATTTGGATAAGATTAAATAAATAAATACAGGACACTGCCACCTTGGAAGACTTGTGCAGCTGTTGGAAGTAAAAGCACCTATAGCTGCAGGAAGTCTACATATATTGAAGAAACCGCGATTCATCTATTGCGCCAATGTCCTGATTTTATAGACACAAGGCTTAGGTAGTAGACACTCGGGGCCCGATTCCGTTAAAATGAGATTCCTGAGACGTATGTGTTAAAAAACCATATTTGACCTTATAATGTGGAGATTTGAAAAATCGTTAATTTTAAAAACCCGTCCAATTAGAATTGGGTCAGAGTAAATAAAATCATGTAAATAAGTCGTCACAGTATAGATTAACCGCAATTTGAAAATGGCCTTGAACGCCGAAACAGCTGTCACAATAATAAAAACTAACAATACTTGCAGAACTTAATAATAGTATTATTAAATTTAAAAAATATATAATTAGCGAGTTATTTGTCGCATAATAATGCTATTAAATGAACTCAATCAACAAAATTGCGACGTTTGTAAAGTGCCTTTGCCAAAAGCCCGAAATGTCAGATAAAGGTGATTTAAATTCTATAAATTACAATTAACTACACGCGTAAAGTAAGTAATAATAAACTACACATGTTAAGTATGTGTGATGCACCTGAAATTTTTAATAATACTGTCATAATTAAACCACAAACATCTTTAAAAATGTATTGTCTATTGTAACGTGTATAATTAAACCACAAACATCTTTAAAAATGTATTTTCATTGAACGTGTAATCGGAACCGCAGTGAAGCTTAATTTCTTTAAGCCTAAGAATAAAGACAATGTCTTATCCTTAAAACATCCTTGTATTTTGTATATCCAATCACCTACCTCAGAACAGGTTTCTCCTAGTGAGGTAGGTAATGTAAACCATACAATAATGTAATTACGTAACATGTATTGTACTTATATTTAAACATGCCGTATTGTGTGAAACTATAAACGTCGATTTATCGAGAATGAAACTGAAAAAGAACCGGAATCGGGCCCCTAGTGAGTTGAATTAAATGTTGTGCAACCAAGAAATATCGCCGAATACCACCGTACCGTAATAGTACCGAATAGCAACCTTGTTAACTTTATTAAAGGAACTCGGATGCCGTCAAAGAAATTAGGAGAAACATGGGATGTTTCGATAGCTCTGAAAGAAACCCCATTCTGGACTGGCGGCGAAGTTAATCTGGAGAACCCGATGAGAAAAAAAAGGACTAAAGAGAAACAAGAGGATTGCCACGGAAATTGAATACACCTACCTTGTTCGTGGATATCCTCTAGCACTTATTTCACCTCACTGTAACTTCACTAATCCAGAACTGGCCAGATGCTTCTGTCGCCTTTGTTTACTGCGCGACGAGCGTTGAGATCGAACTATCTTCGGCCCTTTCTTGTTCTAGTGACAAAAGTAATCGGATCGGGTAGGGAGGGGTGGGGATCGGGTAGGGAGGGGTGGGTAGTATACAATTATGCATTTAAGATGCCAAAACATGGGAGATAGCACAATGGACCTATGACTTGAATGCCAACGGAAAGCATGCAAGGGTCTCCTTAAGGCGATCCCCTTACTAAAATTCCAACAAAATGACGCGCTCCTTATACAGGTGGCGACAAGGTTAAAATTCCCGCTTAACACCGGGGTATTGATTTACCCAAAAAAAAACATCATCGAAACGCGTGTTTTATTTTATTTTGTAAAGCTCGGGCATAAATATTAAATTTTTTTGCTGTCATATTCTAAAAAAAATAATTTTACAAAATTAACAATACGATAATATCGAAAAAATGGTTTGTAAGTAGGAGATTTTGCGCTTCAAACGTTTTTTTTTTGGGTCTGAGACTTTATTTTTTTGTAGGCATATAAAAAGACGCACCTAAAAATTTGACCCTTAAACAAAAGTCCATGGTGTGTTCTACTTGCAGTATTTAAACAAATCATGTATGTTTTTTCTAGGCCATCAAATTCTCAAACCGAAAACACATGATTTTGCAATACTTCCCATTAAAAAAATATTTAAATAAAGAAGACTTAGTAAATCAAACTTATTCTCTCAGCTAACTGCTAGCCTAAACAATTCTATCATTACAAAATGTTGAAATGATGTATGTTATATCGACCACTTCGAATAACAAGGTTCCATGTGACACGGCAATGTGATGCGATAATGACTGTTAAAGTTATCTTATATAGAGCATATTATCGCATGACATTGCTATGTCAGATGGAACCTTGTTATTCCAAGGGGTCGATATGCATTTTTTTAATAAAATTATGAAGTTGTGAATTCCTGCGTGTCGTTTAATAATAATAATAAATAATAATTGGATTACTTTTTTAAAGCCGTTCTCGTGGGAAAATCACCTCAGGGGCGCCCCTTTGGGTGCCATAATTGACTTGATCGAGAAAGTAATGCCCTGTAACAGCGATCTAAACAAAAAAAAAACATTCATTTAAAAATTTTATTTCATTTCAAAAATTTATTTTTTCTAAGTATATTTAAATAAAAAAGTTCTTAAGTAGGTACCTACTTGTGTTTTCATTTTTGAAAATATTCCACCTAAACAAACCTTCTTCTTTTGAATGTGTAATATGTGGCTAACCAGAGTGATATATCTGTGGGCTAACCTAAATAAAACATAGCGGGTTCAATGTTTTTGATACTAATTTTAAAACGTTATAACAACAGTTTTGCATATTGGATTTCATTCTCTAAACCTTCCCTAATAAGAACAAACTGTGCTATTTTTAATGAAACCGGTAGAGTAATTTTCGAGGAAATCGAGGACTAACAGACAAACATTCATTTTTATATATTATTAATAATAATAATAATTGGGTGATTTGTATAGCGCCGTTTTTGTGAAAAATCATCTCAAGGGCGCTGTATTATTATATTGTAACTAGGTTCAGAAAGCCGTATTTTGGAAATATGTCAATAGTTCAGCTAGCTATGCACATTATGCTATGTCATTTCTGCAAGTACTTAGTTTTCACGTGGGTAGTCCAGTGGTGTAACGCACATAGCCCACTGTGTTATTGAACAGACTCATATTTAATAGTTCTCTCGTATACGACGTTCATCCGAACAGCTGATAAATGTCAAATATATTTTGGCACGTTTCCTAGTAGGTAGTTATTATTACGGACTAAAGAGAAATAATGGACGAGTAATAATAATAAATGTTTTATTTGTTACACATAATTATTGAAAGTATTTTATTTTATTTATTTTTTATTTATTTATGGACCAATGTCCAATTACACAAAATACGTAATACGAAATGAAATAAACAAGAGCTACAGAAAAAGAACAGTACATACATAATACAAGAATGAAGAAATGACAAAAAAAGGACAAAATTATACATTTGAGAGAACATTTAAGTCAAAGCCTGAACATGGTTTTAGTAGTCTATGATTTTAGACATTCTAAATTATAAACTTAGAGTTCTAATTCCGTAAAGCCCTACAAAAGTCATTTAGACTGGTAACAAAAATTTCAAGGCCCTGGCTTGAGTTAATAAATCTCGACATTCTGGACAGTGGAGAATGGTATCCATAATAAGTAATAATAATAATACTTGGATGATACGTATAGCGCCGTGTTTTGTGAATAATCACCTCAAGGGCGCTGTACAAATACTACTTGCTAGGGTTTATCTAATTATGTACATATATGTTACAGAAAACATACTTACCTGGTAGGGCACTCCAGATTAAAATGTTAAATTACAGTGTTTTGGACTTTCCACGCACAGGGCACATATATTAGAAAACAATGCACATTGCAAGACATTGACGTTACTGTTTAAATCCTATTTGTCATTGATATTATATACATTAGAAGGTTATTGGCAAAATAAGAGTAGGTATTTGTGTTTATTGAGGAAAAGCAACATTGTTTCTGAGTCTACGGCAAGGAATGTTGAACCAAATGCGTTGCAATAAAGAAGATGAATCAATAATACAATTAATTATTTTAAAAATGCAAATAAGAGACCAGCAGGCATTGTAGACATTGCACACCTCCGCGCTGATAAAACACTTTTCAACGTACGTAAAAAGGACACAGCATGTTCATCGTGGTAAGAATTGAATTGTGGACTCTTTTGCGTATGAGGGGAAATTACCATTTCTACTATTTGCACCTACACGCCTAATAACATAGGACTCTAGGATATTAATAATTGTTAAGATTAAAACTGACGATAAATGTAGGGATTTGGGAGAAGGAGAGGAGGAAGGTTAGGAAAGAGCGGTTACGGGAGACAGTTCATCGGTTTAGACTTACCCCGAGGGTGGTGTCTTGACAGGGAAATCGGCTCTGGACATTCGACTAGCTCAGTTTCGGCAGGCCAAGAAGCTCCTCTGCAGGGTCATAGGCCGACAGGCAGTCTTATTATTGGGGTCGGGGACTCTAATACTACGCCAAATGAATCTACTAAATGCTCTCAGACTCAGAGTTTATTCAAGGGAAGGTACAGACATGGTAAGTTATGCTACAATAATCAAAGGCTAGCCCAACCTCAAATGGAAGTTACGGGTGATTACTCTCTCTCTGATATTTTCTAAACGGGAATGATAACGGGGACTCGAATAAGTTACAACACAAAAGGGGAAATACAAAGACAGCTTACAGTCATGGTTGTAGCGGCAAAAGGGTCCTAGTAGAAGCAATTAGCAGCTGGCCAACATGGCTTTCTTTCTTTAGTATCTTTCTGTCGTTACGTAACATAATGTAAGAATATATATCCCCACTGGCAGAGGGTACTTATCTACTTTCATCATCGCTCTGGTGAAAGACCACGGTTCAGAATCGAAACGTTGCCATTGCTTGAAATGGCTTTAGCTGTATTTGCTGAATAGCCAGATACTTCTCCACCTTTCTCTCCCCCATCTCATTTTCCTACCCATTCTATTCAGCCTCACAACATACCCCAATTAGGGATGCCATAGTATCATCACCTGTGAGACTCTCACTGGCTCCGGCTACCGGGGAGTAGTTGGAAATCTTATGGATTCTAAAGCATTTGGAAATTAAAATCACTATGAGTGGTATGTTCGTTTTCTGAGGTAAATTACTGTTCATTCAAATTAGAATTAATTTGTTGAAATTTTATATTTCATTGTAATCTTAAATATTCAAAATAACATCAATAACTCCCAATGAAAACATGAAATATAAAAATACATAGAAAAATACATAAAAAATAAAAAAGATTCTGTCGCGACTAAGACTCGAACTCAGAGAATCATTGATGTCATTTTTCAATTACTTAACATAAATTTCTTTTACATATCTGGTGTACGAATATTATCAAACGGCTAGCGACATCCATGTGATCCCAAGCTCGCTGATTTTAATAGCCGGTTCATTTATATGTTAAATCATATTATTTCAGGTCTCATGTATGATTGACTTTACAACCTGCGGATAAGTAATTCTATGAAATTGGGTGCACAGATAAATTATTAAGAATTGCATAGAGGTTTGTGACCGATATTAAAATATCCAGGCTACCGATAGAGACAAACCGCTAGATAGGCCAGTTATTACTTGTTTTTTGTGTCTAATTCGTAAAACTTAATTATTTTCTTTTAATTTTTAATGTAAATAAATTTAATAATGTTATTATTTTGTTCTGAAAGTATTAGTTTTTTATGTTGATATTATATTTTGATGTATTTACTGAAAAAAAACGTGTCCAAAATGCTAATGTCCTATGATGTTCCAAGACCCGAGCATATCTCGCCTTACCTTTGTCGGCATAGGATAATAACGGCCAGTTTTATAAACGAACTACTAATTTTCAGTTACGTAATGAACCGTTTCGTTAACGGACCGTTATCCGTCTTTTTTTTTATTTTGAATAATTGCCATTCGCTTGTCATCACTTACACTGCTCGATAAGAATCCATTTCACAAATTCAAATTACTCTTGTATTTTTAATTAAAATAGTGCACGGTTTCAAATAAGCGATCGTCGGGCAACAACTGACAGCTGTCGAACTGCCGGTAATCTGATGAACGTTTATAAAACGGCAAAATCGGGCGGTAGACCAAATATTAGTTAAAAATGGTATCAATCGTTACGAACCGATAGTTATGAAACCGGCCCTAAATAGGTCATATAGAAGGAAGTTAAATCAAATGTACAATATGATGAATTCGGAGGTTCCTACCTATCTGTTTGAAAAACTGCAGTGGTTCTTGGCTCTCATGCATGCAATACACGCCAAAGAGACCATTTGCTTGATCTCCCCGGACATCGAACCGCTGTATTTAAGGTTAGTTACAGCTGTCCTCAACATGGAATACCACTATTTATTCGAAGGTCGACATCGCTACAGTGCTTCAAGAAGTTCTGCAGCGAATGGTTGCTAACTGAACAGTCAGTCGCATACCGTAATTGATAAATTATAAAATAGATACTTGTGTTCGTGATTTTGTTAAAAAATGTTTGTATTTTTTTATTGTTTTGTTTTAGATAATTATTTTAATGAACTATAAAAAAATCCCCTTTTAACTTACATTCAAAAAAATCAAGTGGAGGGTGCGGAAGTCGAGATTAAACATAAAATTGCCATTAAAAAATATAAAAATGGCTACCTAAATCTAAAATCTAAAATCCAACGATAAAAATAGCGGGCAAAGCCAGTGATATCAGCAATTATTGGAAAATGAAAACCGTCAATTTTTATGCCCTCTGTATAAGAATAAAACAATTCAGAACTACATACATGAATACATGTGTTGAAGTGGGAGGAAGGGGTAATTAGGGGATTTTCCGAAGGAACCAAGCAATTCACTGGAAAAATATCTAGAAGAGGTCTATACGATAAATTCACATGGTTATTTCATATATTAGAATTAGGGATTTTCTAATTTCAAGTGATTCTAAATTATCTAATTTTGTGCCTTTATTATTACGGTGAAGAATTTGAACCTCTTTATTATATGAATACCGCACAAGAGTCCCAACTGCTCCCAACTGTCTGTAGCCAGTGAGACTATGGCATCTCCATTCGGGGAATGTTATGAGGCTGAAGGTATTTGATAGGGGAAGGAGAAGGGGAAGAGGGAGGTGGGGAAATACCTGGCTATTCAGATCTGGTCACCAAACACGCCTAAAAGCCATTTCAAACAACGTTTCAATTCTAAATGGTGGTTTTCACCAGGGCGATACCGAAAGTATCTTTCAATCTGAAACGTGCGCAAATATAGTATATATTATTTTTAATTAATTAATTGTGAAATAACACACATTAATTAAATAAAATTTACTTGCGCATGACGGAATTTAAACCCGCGACCTTCGGATTCGTAGTCGAGAGCCTTACCCCTCGACCATGAAAGCCGTCAGACTGACAGGACTAAGTATTATGATGATGATTGTAAAGTAGAACCCTTCAAAAATGTTCCTACAGCTGCCACAAAGAACAAAAATAATTAGAAAAAAATTAAATTGAGATATTAAAATAAAAACTCGTCACCGTCTTTTCATCACAAAGCTAATAAATACTTTTAAAAAAAAAGTTTTTTAGTAAAGAAAAGATAGTCAATTTTTTCCAGCGTCTGCGTAAATGTAAAAGTAAACCACAATCACATTAATTATTATTACATTTACAAAAATGGCAAAACTTTTTGATAAAGGCAAAATCCTTGTTAGAATAAAACCACTGCGCATTATTTTACAACGTGCCGTAACAAGGAAATTTTCCTCTGGGGTCGGTATTCGAAATATGGACAAAAAACCGGTCGAACAATGACCAAAAAATGACCAAAAGCTCGGCTGTCGCAAAGCTGAAGAATTCGGGAGTGTTTTAGGCTTTTTTCTCTTTTCACAGAAAAGTTATTTGTAAGCCTCGCTCACACGGAGCGATTTTATAGCAGTTAAAATCGCTTCGCGTAAAAGGATATTTAACTTAATTAACAGCTTTTAAGTATAGCGGCGACTTGATTGGAACATGTTCATTTCTGATCGCGAAAAACGCACCAGTTTGGCGGTCACGTGATCTAGCTATGCGGCGCTACTATCGCCATAAATCTCAATCGTTAGGTTTTGAAGGTTTTAGGTTTGTTTCGTGTATTTTTCGTAATATATATTTTTTGTAATTACTCCACACTGAAATAATTTCCCTCAAAGCGTATGTCATATTTGGGGATGCTGTGTGGAGGATAGGAAGGAGTTAACCTGGGTCTTGAAGAGACCCATGTTGTACGAGGGAGGATCTACAGAGGCCGGCGGATCGTTCCACAGCCGAGCTATTGAACACAGGAACGAGTCGTAGAAGCGACCCGTTCTCATGTGATAAATATCAACCGTGCACAAGTGTTAGACACGCGTTTGTCGTATTTCACGACTGTGCACCGGTGCCGAAGTAATTAATGATCAATGTGCCTCAGACCATCTTCCATTGAAATACGGTAGAATAAGGCAGCATTACCACCTGACGTCTGTGCTCCAAATATTGCAATCCTTTTGTTAAGATAGGCGAATCTATCAAACGAACCTAGAGGGACGAGTCAAGGGTTTTACATGTAGTAGATTTCAGTCGCCACTACCTTCGCAGTTTCAGTAGCTCTATGTGACTGTCTGCTAGGGGATACAACAAGTGCGACGTAGCAGCGACGAAATTACTCCTTGTGATCAAGGCTTAAGAACCATAAATTTTCATTCTACGTGTACTGTGAAACGACTTTTGGCTAGATTTTTGAGAGGGGTTCTTTGCAAAAAGAAATATTATACACGCGAAGCTATGTGGGTCAAATATTTCATGGTACAAAAAAAATTAAGTTTTTCTCACCTTGCTTTTTACTTTACTTTTTTAGTAAGAGTCCCAACTGGTCTAGACTGCCCCGCAGCCTGTGAGACTATTGCATCGTAATTGGCATTGTTTTCGATTCTTAATTTAATTTTCTTACGCATATCAATTCGATAACTAATAAAAATGCTCGCCTTCATTCTTCGAAATGCCAGACTTACGAAATATAACAACACTAAAATTATTATTCTCTTCCTTAGTTCATAGTCTAGTTGAATATACTTCTTCTATATGGTCCACTCACTATAAAATTCACTCCGACGCCATTGAAAAAGTTCAACATAAAGTTCTAAGATATGTTAACTATAAACTCGGATTACCTATTCAAACTATAAATTACTATTACTTAATGAAAGAACTAAAATTATAAAAACTTCCAGATAGAAAGAAGACTTGTTACTGACCTTTTTTTTCAAAATTGCTAATGGTTTTATAAACAGCCTTGATATAGTCAGCTTAATTAAAATTAATATTCCAATTAGAACTACTCGATCTAAAATTTTATTCAATTGTACCAATAATTTCAGGACTGAGTCATTCAAAAATTCTCTTGTACCTAGACTTCACTCAGAAGGTAATACTTTTTCAGACATGGTAGATATGTTCAACTGCTCGGAATACAAATACAAACGGACAATTATTGCATACATCCTCAACAATTATTAAGATATGTGTCTAGAGTATAAGTATCAGTAAATGTGAGGTGTGTTTTGAATATTCGCCTCTGTAGCTAATTATTTGGAATGGTACTTACACCATGTTATTCCTGTATTTGTTTGTTATACAAATGAAATATTTAGTTGTTGTATTTAATGAAGGATATATATTCTATCTATGTACCTACTGTGATGTGTTTTGCACCTGTGTGACTACTGTAACTAACTAAATATGTGAAAGCCCATATAGGACGTACATAATATAATAAATAAATGAATAATTAATCGGGGTATGTCTTAAGGGTGTGGAAGGAGGTGGGGAAGGGGAGGTTTGGGAAGTACTTGACAATTCGGATCACCATACAAATATTTCAAGCAACGTTTCAATTCTGATTGGCGAATGAATTTCACTAGGGCAGTACTAAGAGTATGTACCACTCCGGAACGTTTCCCGGACAATTTAACACACGTATGAATCGGAACACATTTTAAAAGTGATATAAAGTCATTAAAAGTACGACATAAAAAAACCTATTCCGACCTCATCCAATTTACCATTTTTTTATAATTAATTTTTAAACGAAATATGTTAGGTTAGATCAGTTTTTTTTCCTATTTTAAATGTTTTATATCACTTTTAGAAAGTGTGTCGATTCATACGTGTGTTGAATTATCTAGTCAGCTTTAGGAACGTGCCACAAATATAAATTACGCTTTGTAAAACGAATCATTTACGAGTTGTGCTATAAGTCTCACTTTAGCATAAAGATTATATTTGTCTAACCATTTCAGCTGCTTAATATTAAATCCAGTGTCGATTTACGCAGCACAACTTGCCCCGTATTAAATCAGCCGAGAATTCGCGTATCTTTTAAGAATAACAAAGTATTGCCACTATAGTGACAATCTGTCAGTCGCTCGTGTCAAAAGTGACAGTCGGTAAACCATAGACGCGCCGATATAGTAGATGCGTAAACATTGCCACTTCCCGCGCTCAATGTTGCCATGTCATTCTCAGGATATTGTATTGGCATCCTGGCAACTTTACGGATTACAGCCTGGGTCCATAACGAAATAGAAGAATTAGTTTTTCAAATACATATTAAAAAAACATTTTAAAAGAGAAATTAGCAGTAAATTCTAAAAATTGCAATACGCACAGTCAGTCAAGAAATTGTCGAGAAATGGAGGGCGCTGTCATGGTTTAAATGATTTTAAATGGCAATAACAAGATGGTTTAAAGGAAAAGAATTATTAAATGAATTAAAAATTACTTTGTATTCATCACTTTATTAATACATGCATATGAAAGCGATGCTTTTAAAACATAAGTAATTATTAAATATAATTATTCTATGTATTCCTGATGAGGAAAGCATCGCTTCCGAAACATGTTGATATGTATATATTAATAAAGCGGAGATTACAAAGTAATTTTTAATTAGTATGGTACGGGGTATGCAGGGAAAAATCGCCCTTAAACCCCCTAAATTCCCTACACAATAAGGAGTAATACGGTATGGCCGGAGATTCAGACAAGGTACCTGCGAGCAAAAATCGACCTTAAGACCCTTTGATTTCGAACACAATAAGGTTGATTCGCAGTCAAAATTAGACCTGGAACGCGTTGGCATGGCAAAAAACACCTTAAGCGTATCGACTTTCGAAGACAGTAAGGCTCAGAGTGGGTGCTCACCTCCCCACAAAGCAGTCAGTTTCGGTTGACTTCGCAATACAAACCAAATGCAGGACTGCAATAGGCAAAACCTAGTAAGATATTAAATTAATATCTTTAAAAAGCTACGTAGAAGAAGCAAGTAAGTACTTTCAGTATTTTTTTAAACGTTAATAAAAATTGAGTAATGACATTTTTCCTGTTCGTCGTCAATATTTCAAATTGCCTAATCTACAATATTTTGATCCGAAATCGGTGTTACTCAGTGTTACGGCATATTAATAAAAACTTTAGTTCTATTTTATTAAATTTCTAGATTTCATTGACCGACTGCATGTTTATATTTGTATTTAAGTTTATCATGTGGACATTCTGATAAATTTAAACATTTATGAAATATTCAAAATTATTTCCAAACCAATATTACTATGTTTGAACTAAATGAAATCGGCGACCTAAATGGAGTTCACGCAAATGTCTACTTTACTGCAGTGCGAAACGTATGAAAAATTCGATCAAATTCGAATGATTAGAAAAATAACTCCGCTGTGGGGTGAACTATATGGAATTCACGCAGTAATCGACCGTACTGCAGTTCGAAATGTGGGAGAACGCGAGTCAAAATCGAACGATTTGAATATGAGTACGACAAAGTATTAATTTGTAAATCACAATGGAGTGCTGATACCAATCCTGATGTATGACAGTGAGGCATGAAATTGGCAGAGGAAGGATGAAAGTAAACTGAATGCCGTAGAAATGAGATCTCTGAGACGAATGCGTGGTAAAACGTTGAGATTCGTAAAGAACGCAAAGTTGATGTAAGCGTAATTAGTAAGATTAAGAAAGGGACGCTTAGATGGTTTGGACACGTAGAACGAATGAACGAAGAAAGGAGTGAAAGAAGAATATATGACGCGAATTTCAATGGAAGAAGAAGCCGAGGACGGCCGAGGAAGACATGGCACGATCAGGTGAATCAAATACATAAAGAACAGAATGTATGAGACGTTGAATGAAAGTAAATGAAGCAAGAAGTGTATGCCAAGTTCAAATTGTTTGGCGTTCCGTCCTTTCTGCCTACCCCTGCGGGGAAACGGCGTGCTGGTTAGTTAGTTAGTTAAAATGAATTAGTCTTGTTACCATTATTTATGGTAAATGGGAAATTTGCTTTGATATACGAGCGGTTTGATTTACAAATACGTTTTCCTGGACAAATTTTGTTCGTAAAACGAAGCTCCACTGTATTTGAAATTGTCGTAATTCTTGTTCACCCTTTAGAATACCATAAAATTGTGACCACTCTGTTATTATTTTCACATTATTAATTACTCTTAATAATTTGATATTAAAACCGGGAATAAATTAATGTTACAGTTCGTTAGCAAGAACGCCATTTATAGAGTAAAAAACTTATCTGGAGAATAGTTGAATAATGCTTTAAAAAGTTAGTGCCAACAAAAAATAACCAGATAGTGTACAGCCGCATTCGGACAAGGATAAAAAAAAACAAACCCGGCAGTGTTTTCTATGCAGATTTTACGCCGGGTGCTTTTTCAGCGCAACTACCAGATTCCATTGAATAGATCATGTTTTTTTGCCCATTTTCACAAAAAACACAGGTTCGTAGTCTAGGAAACAAATTTTATCGTATAAATGTATGTAGTTTTAACTCAACCCTACTCAAATACATTTCCAAACTATTTTTTTTTCAGACCACGAGTATACAGTATGTATCAGAGCGTACCCGATATTTAACCAGCGATTTCCGAACATATTTCTAGTAAAACATTATAGACATCGTTTTGGTATTCGGTTACATTTTTTATGAATTTAAAAACGAACTAAAAAAACACGTCACACGTGAACTGATCACGTGCTTTATTATTTTTATTTATTTTAATATTCACAAAGTTATAATTTGTGAAATACTAAGTATTTGGTAATACATTCAAATATCTATAAATCGCCGCCATGCTGTGTCATCACTGTTCCCGCGAAGATGGCGGTGGTAGTATTGCCGATAGTTTTCAGTGAGCCGACATTTTTCCTTGTGCGGTTCTGTTATAATTCCTTCGCCTTTCAACCGGTTGCTTTCGATGGTTTTGTGTTTAAATTTCTCCATTTCCGCCAACAACGCCACCGTGTCAAAGAATGGGACGTCCACCCTTCATCCTGTGTTAAATTTCGCGCAAATCTGTTAAAATTTAATACACCTTTCTCTAATGTAAATAAACTTTGGTTATTTAACGTAAGGTGTGTCGATTCTACCTGTCGTCCTATGAAAGTGAATCTTGCAGTAATTATATTTTCTTATAATTCAGTTATTATTATATTATTACGGCGCTGTGAAGTTAAATGTTGTGAAATATGGTGTGTTCGTATAACAGAAGTAAACAGTCCGTAAAAGGAAGATGAGTCTAAGTTTTTTATTCACTACTCTACAAAAAGTTAATAATGATTGTAACCATGTATTCGGTATTAAATAAAACAGTGGATTACATTATTTATATATTGAATCTTAAAAAACAGTATAATTCCTTTTCAATGCAGATTAAAAATATAATAATAATAATGATAATATCTTTATTGTAATTAAATTTAACTATAACTAAAAGACATGTATAATATAATATAATAATGTAAGTGTACGGTGGTTTATAAAGTAAAATAGGAAATAATATAATAACAGTTATAGTTGATGTTTCACATAACCCAATGACAACATGCCTGAATTTTCATAATTTTTCTATGAGCATTGTCGGGATGTTTGTAAAAACGTTGATTGTTTATCGCTACTGTCACGTGGTAAAATCTAACTGATCACGTGGTACGCACTCCGTGTCTTTTTAGTAGCATTGGGATTATGAGACGGAGCGTCCACGTGATTCGTTAGATTGAAACCAGTGGCGACATGTGACGTATTTTTTTTTGTTCGTTTCTAATTGATGAAAAGTGTCAGCGGATAGCAAAAAAACGTCTAAATTTTTTACTAAAGTAAAGGCAGCAGTCTAAATGGTTTTTATCGGGCTTTACGAAATTAAACCTCGGAGTTTATCATTTTATTTAGAACCATCTGATATGTACCCGGCCTTGCTCGGGAATTTTTTTTTTTTAAGTTATGAATTTCTGAATTCTTGCTTGTCTTTTGGGTGCCATAATTGATTTGACAGCGAAAGTAATGCCTTGTGACGATTATTACTATCTCTAAAAAATTAAATAAAAAAATTTCATTTGAAAATTTTATTTCATGCCAAACATTTATTTTTTCAAAATATATCCAAATAATAAATTTCTTAAGTAGGTGCGTACTTGTGTTTTCCATTTTTTAAATTTCCTACCCAAACAAACCTTCATCTTTTGTATATGTTATCTGTGTTAAACAGAGTGGTATATCTGTGGGCTAACCTCAATACAACATGGCGGGTTTAATGTTTTTCATAATAATTTTAAAACCTTATATCAACAGTTTTACGTATTGGACTTCATTCAAACTACTCTCTAAACCTTTCCGCCACTAACAGGCTTTTTAACTTGTTCAGGCTTTGACTTGAATATTCATTTAAATGCATATTTTTGTCATTGCTTCATTCATGCATTATGTATGTGCTGTTATTTTTCTGTGGCTATTGTTTATTTCATTTCGTGTTATATAATTATTTTCATTCGGACAATGGTGTTTGAATAAAAATAAAAATAAAATGATTTTATTTTTAGCTGAAATCTAGATTTTTTACTACTCTTAAATGGCACTTTTACGTCCATGAAAAATATTCTATTCTCAATCTGAGCAAGGCTTTACGCTGCTCTTGTCATAATGTTGCCACATCAAAGGAATTTATCGCAATTTTTCAAATTAATTAGCGCCGGAGTAGGAGGAAGCAATTCGTCTTTCTGACAACACTGAAAGGAGATATCGCCCCATCTTTATTATTGTGGATTTCTATGGCTTTAGGAAGAGGATATTTCGGTGTTTGCAACTTGTTTTATAAGCTTTAAAAACCTCGCTTTGTTTTGCTGTACTCTCCCGGTATATTTTCATTGAATTTTATGTTTGGACCGACAGTGCTTGCAATTTAATATTTAGATAATATTTTCCTGTTTATACATAAATATTTTATTTTTACATGATTCATAACGCTGCAAAAAAAGCACAGATATTCTACATTTTTATCATTTCAATTGGCATAATCTTGTAGGCATATATTTATGTACAATTTTAGTATTTTTTTTTAAATATGAATACCACACAAGTGTTCCATCTGCCCTAAAGCGTCTGGAGTCTAAAGTGAATAATAATAATAATAATAAGAGTAAATTTCTATAGCGCAGTTTTGTGAAGGTTCAAAAGTGCGCTTCATACTAACTAACCTAACCTAATATAATTGTAAAATAACAGATATACTACATAGCATATCTGTTATTGTAGTATATATACATGCAAATTAAAACTATGACATAAAATATTCATGAGCAGATATTATAATATAACAATTTAGAAACTAAGGGTGTAAATAATCAAATATGAAGTAGGTACAAATAACAACAGAGCAAGAGAAAATTATATGACATTATATATATGGTTTTTCACTGAATTCTAGGGGAATTAAATAACAAAGGGAGAACTATGGCATCCCCAATTGGGGTATGTTGTGAGAGTGAATGTAATTAGGAGGGTAAGAAGATATGGGGTAGGGAAAGGTGGGAAAATACTTGGCTATTCAGATCCGGTCACCAAACACGGCTAAAGAATATCAAGCAACGTTTCCATTCTGAATGGAGGTCTTCCACCTCTTGCGATACTGAAAGTATCTACCACTCTGGAACGTGCCGCAAATATACTCGTACTACAGATTATTTAAAATCAATAAATTATGAATTAACTCAAATTAATCATTGTTGCTACCGTTATCTTTTCTTTTCTGTGTCTTTTCGGTTTCGTGTTTCGATTTAGGAGTTGTTAATATTACTTTCAATGATTGAAAATACAAATTAATCAAATAAAATTTATTTGCGAACGCCGGAATTTGAACCCGTGGCTTCCGGATTCGTAGCCAAGGATTGTAATATTTATAGAAATCATTTTTTCATACTTAAACCGTCAAGAGTCCGGAGTGCTCCTCGCTGTCCGGAGCCAGTGGGATCATGGAATTCCCATTTGGGGTTTGTTGTGAGGCTTAATGGAGTGGGGAAGAGAAGTAGACGAGGAAGTTGAAGGTCGGGAAGAACCTGGATATTTAGATCCGATCACCAAACACGGTTAAGACCACTTTAAGCAAAGTTTTGATTCCGAATGGTGGTCTTCCACCAGGGCGATACTGAGAGCATAAACCACTCTGGAACCCATGTATTTGGTACGTTAAACTTCGGCCTAATTTTCATTTGTTTAATTTCATAACGTAACTGTTTTTTTCTCCTTTCTGGACGAACGAAAAACGTTCCAAAAATACTATTGAACTTCCGTGATGGGCTGAAACCGGTCCGGTGGAATATAATTTTTTTAATTGTTTTTATTAACCACCAGCTGATGTGTAGCCGGCCTTGCTCGGGTACAATAATTGATTTGGCAGCGAAAGTACCTATCTCCAAATAAGGAAATATTCATTAGAATATTTTATTTCATTTCAAACGTTTATTTTTTTCAAAATATATCTAAATCATAAAGTTCTTAAGTAGGTGCCTACTTGTGTTTTCCATTTTGAAAGCATTCTACCCAAAAAACCTTGTTCTTCTGAATGTCCAATCTGTGGCTAACAAGAGAGTTATATTTATGGGCTAACCTAAATAAAACACGACGGGTTCAATGTTTTTCATACTAATTTTAAAACGTTATAGCAACAGTTTTACATATTGGATTTCATTCAAACTACTTTCTATATCTTCCCGGCACTGATAAAAACAAACTGTGCTATTTGAAGCGAAACCGGTCCAGTGATTTTCGAGAACATCGAGGACAAACAAACAAACTTACATTAATTTTTATATATATAGATTGCAACCACGAATTGTCGATATCAAAAAAAGAAATAACGAAAACTTGCAAATTTATCGGAAGTAAGATGTTATTTTATTTTTGTTGATTACTATCCAAAATAAATAATATTCAATCTACACAGACAGCTGCCGCAAAAAATGATGATCTGTAACAGATTCATCTCTCAATGAGACCTGGCCAAGCTCCATCGAGTCGTCAAGCAGTCTGTCATCTCGCTTCAAACCAGACATAAAACGACCAGAAAATCCGACAATCGAGCCACTGTGCGTCTGCGTATCTGCCCTTTGCATTTGTATGAAGCCTGGCCGCACAGTGGACGCGGTGCAACGATCTACGGATATTTATACACCGATATCTCTCTGTGGTCACGCGAGGCGGCTGGACAAAAATAGCACGAATATTCTAGTATCGAGATATTGTAAGATGGGTTCGTTGAATGGATTTTGGCGTATTGGTGATGAGTTTGGTTTGTATGAAAACTAGACTACAGTTATTCAAAATTATGAACTCAATATCGCACGTTCTCCTCTGTAACACGCGGTCGGGCTTTTTCCTTTACAAAGACATCCAACTTGCTCCAATCGGTGATACAAATGACAAATGCTCTTTCTACCCGAAGGTTCAATGTTAAAATGGAGACGAAAGGTGCGCTGCACTACTGTTGACGACTCAGTTTTACAGAACTCACGAACACAGAAAACCTTGTGCTGCGTAGTTGGCATTTTACTCACAACTGACGCAAAATGGCTGATTGCGTCGTGAGCACTCTAGCGGTCGTTTGCGCCACTATGAGCGATGTAACTGTGGGATTCGAAACTCTCAGACCTCTTCTTTCAATTGCTATGTAAATCATTCACACATAACGTATAATTCTGGAAATATAGCGGTAAGAAATTGAGTTCATCATTTTGAATAACTCTGTGTATTAAATATTAGACTGCAAATACACACTTTTCTTAAATACACAGAACTATACTACCAGAGAAAGTCTTTTAATGCTATCGTTACATCCGACACAACCCACCAAAATTGTGCAGCTTCGAATGTACCTTTAATTGGACCATAAATCACTAACGACAAAAATATTCATCGATTGACTTGGGTGATTGTAATATTTTAATATTTTGGCTAGATGAATGTTAAAAAGGAACAAGGATTAACCAAGAACTTACCGAATAATTTCCATGCAAACAAGCAACCTGCTGCCACGATAGTAGTTATATTTCTGGTCCAACGAGAGCACTGAAACTTAACTGTCACAAAACAGCAGTATTGGTTAGGGAAAGGAGGGACTGGATAAATAGCAATTAAGGTAGGGACAAACCTCACTATCATTTCAGAGTCTAACAGTGATACTATAAAAACCACCATCTGTCTCTCAATGGAATTATTGCATCCTCAATTTGAGAAATGTTGTGATACTGATGGAAGATGTAAATTAAGCTGTTTTAATGAGATGGGGAAAAGGAAGCTTGGGAAGTAATTCGCGAGACGCACGAGAGCATTGCAAATTAACTCTCATAATACAGCTTTGCCACTCCAAAGCAATAGTGTTGGTTAGGGAAAGTAGGGACTGGATAAATAGCAATTAAGGTAGGAACCAACGACATCATCAATTCAGAATCTATCAGTGATACTAAAAAGAGTAGAATTTGGCATCCTCAATTTGAGAAATGTTGTGATACTGAAAAAAGATGGAAATTACGCTGATGGAATGACGTGAAGAAGAGATCGCTTGGGAAGCAATTCGCTATTGGAATTTATTTACTTAGCATAGATGTGAAGCAACTTTGCGATTTTCGATTGTGGTTTCTTACCAGATTGATACTTAGGTCATTTACAATTATGGTAATTTTTGGTGATGTGATATTTTTAGTGTATTTAAAAGAAAACTATTAGTTTGTGACATGATGTTTTGCTCTGATTTGTAGTAAAAAGTATAACTGTAATATGCAGACGACATATTTTTCAAAATATCATCCATAAATGTATTAATGATTCGCACTAAATGACTTCAGTAAAAGGCAGCGATTTGAACCCACTATGAGGGTGCAGAGCAATCGCTCATGCGATTGGTAAAGATACTATACTGTGTTACAGAATTCGTAATTTGATACGGGATGTATCAGGATGTACCCGACAAACTTTAATCAAGTAGCCGTCTAACCCCCCTACCCAACCATAACTCTCCAATACCTACATTTTTTTACACCAAGATGTGAAGACCAATGTTTCATTTTTAAATTTTACTTCAAATGTGCTCAGGAATCACTGGTAAATATTAAGTTGAAGTCGGGTACATAAGTATTGTGAATGAATTTATATCACTTAGAAAATATTCTTAAAGAATGACATTGTTTTAGCGTGCGCAGTTCCGTGGGAGGGTCTATCTGATATTTAATTCTCACTGGTTTTAATTTACGCGCGACTCCAAAGGAATCAATATTTTGGTTGAGACAACGCGACAGCGAATTCCTGAGCCGAGAGACAGTAGTTCTTAGTTCCTACCATGTTCATTTCCAGTATCACCCTAGTTACACACGATACTCTTTTGACTTTAAACAAGAAAGAAACAATCTTTATGAATTTATCGAGATAACAGATATTATTTTTTTATCCGGTGCACACTTACAGTAACATTTCATATAAAACATATTAAAAATGTCATTGTTAGAATTTAAAGCCAAAATTGCGATTGATGTCTTGGTCACATCATGGCAAGTCTCAAATTTAAGAATATACAACTGATAAATGTCGGGAAACGAAATAACAGAAAAGACACCACACTTCGTGGATAGCGATTTACGTGAATTGTACGATTGTAGTTCCACTTAGATGTTACGGGCTATAGGGTGAAAACGTTCTTGTTGATGAAACCTCCGATATGATCAAGAACAAAATGATGAAGATGATTTAAAAACTGAAAGAATTGCGGATTGTGAATACAGATGCCTAACGGATCACTATTGGAAATGCTACATCATCTAAACCCAATTGTCAGCATGTTAATATAATTAATATAATAAATCCATATGATTACACAAGACTTCATACAAATGTGCACATATTAAAAAAAAGTATATTTTTGTGATCTAATCCTTACGCATGTCTTTTTCTCCTTTCTGTATTCTACTTTCTTTTATAATTTTTCCAATTATCAGCATGTTAATATAATTAATATAATAAATCCATATGTTTACACTTTACAAAGTAACTATACTCCATTGATCACCATGAAACAGGCAGCCGCCTAGTATGGTGATCTAATGTATATACTCCAAGTAAATGTCTCCATTAAATATCATGTATTTTATAAATAAATACATTGGATACCTAAGTAAATGGACTAACAGATGACTGTTAAAAATGCTGCCTCATTGGATATCTAAGTATATAAACTAACAGATGAATGTAAAAAATGTTACATCATTATATATCTCAGTATATAAAGTAACAGATGACTATTGAAAATGTTACGTCATTGGATACCTAAGCATGTAGACGAACAGGTGACAGTTGGAAAGTTACATCATTGCATACCTTAGTATATAGACTAACAGATAGATGACTGTTGGAAATGGTACACCATTGAATACTAAGCGTCCTTGGTTGAAAAAAAAACATTAGTAACCCACAAATGAGATGTGTTGATGACTTGATAAGAACTGCCGGCTTCAGATAGGTGAGAAACGCCATCTGCACGCCAGAAGGCTCATGAAGAAAACTAACTTTCCCCTCATCAAAATAATACTGCTGTAGAACTTTAGCTTAGACCAATAGAATTCTTATAATCCATAACCTAGAAATATTGAAATCTTTTGCTAGAAACTCGTTTAACTTCGTTACGAAACACAAACATTAGAAAAAGTACGGGAATATTTCAATTTAGTTTGATTTGTTTATAAGTAACGCCCGATCTGTTTATACGACCAACTAAAATGAACCGACTGTCTTCTATTTGGCAGAAGAAATTCATTAACTAGGAACATTTTCAATGCTTTGTTTAGATTTCGGATTCTCCAATATTTCGAACTAGCTTTTTATTTCCTTTCTTTTGAACAAGTCAATTGAATTGCTGGTCAGTCAAAGGAAATGGGATTTACTTGTAATATTTTATTACAATTGATTCGTTGTTTTGTTTCCATGCTGCCCAGAACTGATTAACTGTGACACCATTTCTCCTTAGCAGTATACAGAGAAGATGAAGCACTACACAGATCTGTCTTTTTGAACACTCTTTGCTTCATTCGCAATCGTACATAATAATAAGAATTAGATTACGTCTAATTTTATAACTATTTTGTAACATGAGTTATGTTAATTATATTAAAAATGTCAACGGTCAATGCAGCATCGTTGAGCAGTTGGCTCGCTCTGCTGATTGGCGTGTTCTGGTAAACAGAAGTTCTCGCTTTCGGAGCATAAAATAGTGCATGCGATCTCCCACGAGAATACTTCTTATGAACGTATAAGTTTACCTCTTTCAACATAGGTCGATTACATATGGTTCCAGAGATCAACTTAAAGAAATTTTTACCTAAAAATATTTTTCGGACAGCTTCTAAGACATTGTAATCGAGCATTCCTGTTAAAAACAAGGATGGATATAAAAATGTCGAAATATCGTTTAAATAAATTTTGAGCAACATTAAAAAAGTGACATCTATGTATCTTTTTAAATAATTTAGTCAATTCCAATGCCAAAAACATGGTTGAAGTCATAGCCATTAATAATAATAGTATCTTTATTGTAATTAAATTATATTTATTTTATCTGAAAGGGTACTTTTAATAGGGTATCTTAACAAACTACGGATAACGTTAAAAATGTGTAGAAGATTTGAAGTTAATATTTCTGATTCTGATGATCGTACTACAAATTTGTAATTTTGTTTTTAAAACTCTTAAATGTTTATTTTAAAAACGTTCTAAAATCGCACATTCCGAAACGATTCGAACTGGTTACAACCTCATTATGATGTACATAACGCCACTGGCTGGTAAGACGACTGTCACCGACGTTGGTCGGCGTGACGTCAACAACGCCATATTCACGAACATGTCGTTTTGTTATAAAAAATGTATTCGTTATTATAAAAACATAATAAAAATGCGAACGTTATCGTAAATATTTTTCTTAATTTCTGTAGACAATGAAAAAAACAATGAAAATACCCTATTCCGGTTAGCGAGTTGACAAATGCATCTGGTTCCCACCCAGGCATCGTGAGTTCAATTTCTCCATTATTGCACAATCAACATCTTCCGCTTATAATGATGATAATAGAAGTTGTTAAAATACTGTCTGGTTATTTGGTAGACTGGGGCGGACTATATCACCATTCAGTTGGGCAGCGCTGTGAGGCGGGTTAAGGTAAGGGCTTTGAGGGGGGATTTATTAATGAGGGTCTTGAAGAGGCTTGGATTATATGAAGGGGGAAAAACAGATGCCGGTAGCTCGTTCCACATGCGGGTCGCTTTACATAAAAATGAGTCGGAGAATCGACCCGTTCTTACGAAGAAGACATAATTGTTAGCGGGTGTTCCGCTCGTACCCGTCGAGTGCACCGGTGTACTGAGGACCAATTCTTCTATTTCATTCGAGCAGGTTCTATTGAAATACCTGTAGAACAGACTCATCACACCTACATTAGATCTGTGCATTAGATATGGTAAATGGTATGTTAGCAACATGTTGTCAGGTTTATCAGACGGACCGCCTTCCTTTGCACAGAATCAAGCAGGTTTCATCAGGTATTATGGAGCTCCAGCACAGAGGTGGCTCCCAAATTCAATTGTTGGATGTAATTGAGATTTGTACAGGTTTAGCAGCTGGTCACTATTGAAGATCTGCAAGTCCTATATAAGACGCCGTTGGTCTTACTTTAAAAAAAAACTTTATTTTACAAAAGCCAAACACCCTGCACAATAAATAATTCTAAATTCATCGAAATTACGTACGTCTGAACTTCTTCAAACGCAAATTATCGTTATTTTTTTGACAAAATCTAACATATTATTTGAGATTAACAGGAAGTGAGCGTCTACTCTCGTTTCTTTGAAATATTATTTTAAAGACTAGCAATAACAACGTTCACTGGATGAATGCTTTGCAAAAAAATCTTTTTCGTATGCTTTGAAGCACTGTTATTGTACTGTGTATTATGAATTCGACAGTTTTGGTAAGCAGGAATAGTTTTGAAAGACTTTTGTAAAAAATTACCGTATGATGATTATAATTGAACAAAAAATAAGCCAGGATATGCAAAGTAAAATGTGGAAAAATGAAATCCACTTCTAAAAATACGCGCTTTGCAGGTTGCTAACTCAAGAAATACTATGAATGATTTATCCATAAATTCTATACGGATAGTTAGTAAAATGTATGAGGTTTCAAAAGACATTAATCTCCAAACTATATATGAAATACGTATTGGAATTTTAAGTAAAACATTTAAAATTACATTCACTGATTTTCGAACTGCACCTATTTTAAGACATTTCGAGACGTATTTCATAGAATTTGAGGATTGTAGTTTAAAGATGTTTGTCTTTTAAAACCTTATACATTTGCATAACTACCCGTATAGAATTTACAAATAAATCACTTGTGATATTGCTTGAGTTAGCAACCTGCAAAGTGATGTTTATGCCATTTTTTTACTGCTGGCCCCTAACATAATCTAACAAAAAAACAAAGAGGTATATAAATAGAGTCAACGTTTCTTGTAAAATCACTATAATAGGTTGTTCCTGTAGGTGAAGTACAAAAGAAGGTGAAGTGGTTGTCGATGTCGACCTAATCCTTCCGACCGCGAACAAACGGAACGAACCGCCGGCCGACCCGCGGCCCGTAGCGTTCCGTTAAAAATAGTTTAAAAATTATTGTGTATTCCCATATAATTTTTTTCCATGCATCTAAAGGAATTTCATCATACCACTGCACAATAAATTAGCGATCTAGCAATAAGAAACATTCATATAGAATATGAAACGTCCGCGTCTAATGAATAAAATAATGTCTGTAAAAGCAATGCAACTTTTTTTACATAGGAAAGACTTCAATAATTTTTCATATTAGAGTTAAAGAACACTTAAGGTGTTTAAATAACAATTATTATTCTGAATTAGCCAATCGTATTTCAGAAAAGATTCAATCTTTTCATATAAATAAAGGTTGCAAATTTTTCCGTACAAATACCATTTTTTTTACAATTAAACAAATTTGAAATTTTAGAAACAAGAAAAAATGTTAATAGTCAATTAAATGTAATAATCTTTTTTTAATAGCTGTCTCCTGAATACTAATATAAAGAATAATAAAAAATAAAAAATAATTCTTATATTAATTCGTTTTTCGATGATTAATTATTACCTACTTTAATCAATTTTTGTTTACATTTATAATTTGTCTATTCTTAGATTATTGTGTTCTTTTTTATCATTCATCTATACTTGACATTATTATTTTTTCGTATTCTGTATATTCCTGATAAGGAAAGCATCGCTTTCGAAACATGTTGATATGTATATATTAATAAAGTGGTGATTACAAAGTAATTTTTAATTCATTTATTAATAATGACGCCACAAAGTGAATATCAAATTTTGAAGAAATTATAATAAAACATTAATTTTAAATGAATACCGAACGTCAAAAACACATAAATCAAAAGTTTTCTCCAGAAACAGGCGTCAATACCATAAAAAATCTGACCTGCCCTCACACAATCTGTCTGTTTATAATTTGGCAAGTTTATTGTATTATTTGATGTGAATTACGTTTGTCGGCATTTAACCGACCGGATATTTAGAAACTCGACCAAACAACGAGTTTAATGATTCCTTGGTTTACAAATGTCAAACTGCCTCCAGTTATACTACCAAAACAAATACTAACTTCATTCCGGTGATACGAAATAAACAAGAGAAGCTCATGCTTCTTGAGATGCAAACCAACGAACATAGGACTGGCCACACAAGTAGCTGACAAAGCATCCTATTCTTAATAACATTAATAATAATAATAATTCTTTATTCTAGAAGGTATGCAGGGGAAGTGTAATGCAATACTTCCATAATTGTACATAATACAAATAAAAAAATAACAATAGGTACGTAAAATAAGTGAAAGAAAAAAAAGAAAAGAAAAACAAAGAAAAAAATTAAATATGCAAAATAAGTTCATTCACTAAGGGAGAAAAGAAAAATGAACAAGTTTATGGTGGATATTTGACGGTTTGTCTACAAAGGGCCATCAAGGGAGACTCCTTCCAAGTACCCGTATCAGTAATGGCGGTGTTCTTGGATTGGTGTACTCTACACCATATGCTTCCATGCGGTGACAGTGAAGTGCCCTGAAAGAGGGCATTCATCCTTCCAGGAAAATTTCTGTAGCGCTGCAGTATCTTGGTAGACGGAATAGTAGGCGATATGATATATTAATACCATATATTAGAAAGAAGGCTATCTTTGGATGGTATTAATGGAACCGGTGGGCTGTGATACACGCAATATTGGGGATTGCTTTGAAGCGGAAGGGATTGAATCCTTTCAGGGATTGAATTTATCATTTAATGGACGTACTCGCATGATTTATGGGTGGCTTCAATAGAGAAAAGGAGATACTCACTTTGCACCAAAATGAAATCTAGTATCCATATTATATCATATCGGTATCAATCTAACTATCCCAAAAAATATGCGGAGACAATAAACCTGGGTTAAAGATGTGGGGCTCCATCATATACTGGGCGTACCGTATAGGACCCGCAGATAGTATACAACTGCTGACTGATAAATCGCAAATGCGCCCCACTGTAGAATTTGGCAGCCAACTCTGGTCGGGAGCCTCAAATATCTGAAAAAACCCTTGACTCTGTGCAGAAACGGGCGGTCCGTTTGATAGATTCGCCTATTATTTCTATTAACAAACGGATTGCAATCTTTGGACCACCGACGTCAGGTGAGAATGCTGTCCTTGTTCTACTAGAGTTTCAATTGAAGATGATCTGAGGAACTAGCGTCATTATTCCCTTCGGATCTGGTGCTCAGCCGGGAAATACGTCGATGCACGTCCAACATTTGTACATGATTTGCATCTGCCACATGAGAACGAGTCGTTTCTACAACTCGTTCTTGTGTTCGATAGTTTGACTGTGGAATGATCTGCCGACCTTTGTGTTTCCTTCTTCCTACAACAGTTCACTCCTTCCTATCCTCCAAAATACCCTTCATACAGCATCCCCGAAGATGACATAGGCCTCGAGGGAAATTAAAAATAAAACCCAAGTCTGTTCATAAAACCTCCCACATATTTGTTTAATGATAAAGTGAAATCGATATTGACTAAAATATAATTTCAATTGTTTTTTTTATGTAGTTTACTCCTGCATGCATTCACAGTACCAGCAAATTCATCCCTAAATCTTCCACCCTGATTGAGGGGTAGAATTTTGGTAATCCAAGCGAGCAATTTCGTTACTGATAATTTAACGCTCGGAGTGTAAAGAAAACACCCAGGTTATAAATGGTTTTTATTAAAAGCTTTTAGACACGAACCAATATAGAGTTTTGGCATCAATTAAACTTTAACCAAATTAAATGTATATCCTACTAGCTGAAGTACCCGGTGTTCCCCAGTAATTTTCTTCTTATTTTCAACGTCAAGTGTGCAAAATTTCAGCAATAAGTAACAAATTTCTGTTTTAAGGGATGGTAAATGTCGATGGGAGTAGGGTGGTTCATCGAAATCCAATGTAAACAGTGACCTCTCTCTTGTTTTGAATGTCAAGTGTGCAAAATTTCATCAAGGTTGGAATCTGTAGATTTCTATAAAAAAACAAGCCCACCCAGGCCACGGACACTCTTCTTTATATAAAAAAAGAAGAAGACTAGCTGAATTTCTCAGGGTTGCCCACCCCTACCCCTACCCCTACCCCTACTCCTACCCCTACCCCGACCCTTACCCCTACCCCTACTCCCATTTAAGAAAAACCTGCCATTATTAAAAGCGGGAAAACACATATCAACTGAAAGTGCCTCACAGAATAAAGACCTTTAATTATCACAATCATTTTCTATTAAATCGGATTTCGCTGAAAAATAAAATTGAGCAGGGCAAAATATAATCAAATTATTAAAAAAAAACGTCTCAATGTGGTCTAACCACAGTTTTAAAATGGCTTTGAACGCCGAAACAGCTGTCACTATAATAAAACTGCTGAAATAGTGGTACACGGTTAATATCTGTCAAATGAAAATATATCGTTTCTACGAGTTCAACAACCCGACTGTGGAACGACTTGCCGGCCTTCGTGTTTCCTCCCTCCTACTACATGGGTCTCTTCAAGACCCACGTTCACTCTTTTCTCTCCTCAAAAAGATCCTCTACACAGCATCCTCAAAGATGGCATAGACCCTGAAGAAAATTATTTTCTTCAGTGCCTCCATTGAGGAAAAAATATTAATAAATAAATAAAAATAAATACTTCAGAACTTAGTCATAACACTGTTATTTTTGGTTAACTACACATTTTAATAATAATTAAGTAAATGGAGTTCAAAATAAACACAATAAAAAATAATTAACCTTATTTTAGCAATATGCCAAGGCGACAGAGTAATCTGGCATCTGCCAACAGCGCATAGAGTTTAATGTTGCGTGAAGACGGTAAAATTTCACAACAACATTTCAAATTGTACAGAAATTTGACAGACCGTTCGGGTGGCACAGCCATCCAAGGCCGACTGAACCTGACCGTTTAAGGGCTGTTAACACTGATGTTTTGATATCTTCTCTTCTGGTCTAATCCAGTCCAATCTAACGTGTTCTGTTTCATTGACTTATACACAGCGGCTTTATAAACACGATTCCACCGAATCATGCTGGATACCGAGTATTTATTGCCCTTTGTTTCATAGCAGCAGCAGATGTTTGGAGATTTATACGCAGAAGCCAGCGTGGTGTTTTAGCCCAAATTTACCTCAATTTCAATCAGTCAATAACTAAAAGCAAATTAACCGAGGCAGAATATAAACGTTGGAATTTGTTTCTTTGTCGAAAAGGTGTCGTTTTCTCCTTTTAAAATGTCCATATTTAATTAGTCATTGGAATCGTAATGAATTCAACATGATGGTAGATAGGGGTGCTTTCAGTGCTGTCAGAAACGAATTGGCTTTCGTATTCAGTGATCAGATCTGAAAATTCAGGAACTTTCCAACCATATTCTTGCCCGACTTAGATTAAATGTACTGGAACAACTAGAGATAAACAAAAGAGCTACTGATCCAAATACAACGTTAATAGATTAAAAAAATAATAGTTGTCTCTTCTCCACTTCTCAGTATTTACACGAAACCCAAACAGTTTAATTCTTTCAAATGTTTCAGGGATTTACAACACAAATTTTAATTCATTTTCTTAAATAGTATTCACGTCGTTATAAAACAATTAAAAACACCTGCAATCATTAAAAGCGGGGAAAACAGATTTAGATTGTAAGTATCTCAAAGAATAAAAATATTTCATTATCACAATTATTTTCTAAGAAATCAGTTTTGTCAAAAATATTAATAAATCATTTCAAACACCGTCATGGCAAATAAAAATGACTAGGGGTAAATTAAATCATAAAAGTAAGTCATCTCAATATGGCCTAACCACAGTTAAAAAATGGCTTTAAACGCCGAAACAGCTGTTACAATCGGAAATACATACTAGTAGAACTTAATAAAAAACATTAGTAAATATGATTTTCTTTAAATATTAAAAAAAATCTTCTTGCTCAACTACAGAAAATTCCAAATAAAAATATGCTTGCTTGTATAGTGGTGTACTGATTTATAAAAAAAATGTAACGTCCGATAAAAAATTAAAAACAAGTGAAATACCGAAAACATATTATGGGTAAATAAGTAAAGTAATTCCTTATTGTCACCTGTGATGATGGTGCACTGTTTTGGAACCTAATATTGAGCGTCTAATAAGGGTCATTATTAGAGCAGTGCAGAGTATTGTAATTTCTTAATGTCCTCGGCAATTGTGAAAATGTCTTTTATCCTCCTTTGTTGATTTTCTTGTTGGTGTATTAATGTTGATTTGTGATAAAATGTTTGGTGTATCAATTGATGCATGTATAATTTTGTACAAAAGGAATACATGAGAAAGGTTACGTCTTACTGATGGAGATTGTAGTTTATAGTGCGAAATTCGATCATTATACGTTCCAAATTGATCAGATAAACCTTCACGATTAATTAATTTTCTTTTTATAGATTCGATTCTGTGATTATGAATCTCATAATTAGGAGACTAAAAAGTGGATGCGTATTCCAAAATACTTTGCACAATCGATTTGAATAACGTTATTGCTAATTCTGCACTTTTAAAACACTTTGTAGGCACGATAAGTTTATTAATGAAACAGTACATATTTTTGAGATTTCTTTAATTATTTTTAAATCACTAACGATTTTTTTTCTTTTTGTTTCAGGTAAGCAACTGTTTAAAATCGGAATCTTTAGAAAGAATTAAGGTCCACACTTAGTATGGGAACGCTTGTAATTCCTCCTGACGTTGGTAAGTATTTATTTTAATGACCCAGAAAGGTGACGTAATCTTTTTGAAAATCCCAGTCTATCTAACTCGCTCCAAATTTAGAATTTTTTTTATAATAAGTTAACGGTCAGCACCAAAAAATACAAACTTTGTAGTCTGCTAACGTAAGAAATACTACGAATGATTTTTCTATAATTTCTTTATGGGGAGATAGGAAAATATATAAGGTTTCAAAAGACAAAAATCCTCAAATTATAAACTTTTAAATGATACACGAAATGCTGGAATTTAAAGTAAAACATTCAAAGTTGCTTTCACTGATTATCAAATTACACATATTTTCAGAAATTTTGGTATGTATTTCATAGAATTTAAAAGATTAAAGATTGAAGATTTTTATTTTTGAAACATTATACATTTACCTAACTACCCACAAAGAATTTACGGATAAATCATTACTGGTATTTCTTGAGTTAGCAAACTACAAAGTGATGTTTAGGGCCATTTTTTAGTGCTGGCCCTTAATAACAATGTAATAAATAACGATGCAGTGCCTTCCAGACGAGCGGGTGGCCCAGTAGTGTGCTCGACGGAAAAAATATATTAATCGAGTTTTTATTTTTTGGCTTGGCAATAGTGGCAATACTCCTTGTCTCCGCTGAGCGAAGCTGTCTTGTAATTTGAAATATCGCTTTGAAAATCGCCTCTTATTTATCGTTTAAACGCGATTATTGCCAAAAAATGAAAAAAAACTCGATTAATTTATTTTTTCCGACGGCCACAGTACTGGGTCACCCGCTCGTCTAGAATGCACCTTTTCCGTGGAAGAATGGTTAAAATTCTCCGCTACAAATCCAAAGGACGCGAGTTCGAATCCTGGCGTGTGTAGTAAATCATTTAAATTTAATTTGTGTGTCATATTTCATATGTAAATTATTTAATAACATAACGTATATTTGCGGCACATTCAAGAGTGGTCGATACTTTCAGTATCCCGCTGGTGAAAGGACATCAATCAAAATCAAAAACATTGCTTGAAATTGCTTTAACTGTGTTTGATGACTAGATCTAAATAGCCAGATACTATCTAACCATCCTCTTTTCCATATCATTTCCTTCTCTACTTCCTTCAGCCTTAGAGCATACCCCCAATAGAAATTCCATAGTTCCGTTGACTAGAGGCATTTGGACTTTAAAACCTTGTACTCCGTAAGATCTAATTCTGTGCTTTCTACGTTATCAATGGCGAATATATTTCTACTTCTAGAAACAGCCGCTAGGGGCGCAGAATCAATTAATTTCCCGCCACAATTAATCAAATCGCAATGGCGGCCGACGTTTTCCCGCTACCCTTTTGTCGGTGTCTTTAATAAGGGGAGTCCCCGCTTCAAGCATTCCGGGATATTCCCGTTCCCGGGATAATACGCCGCGAAGATTTGATGAATGTGTTTTCTTGGATATCAGGAATTGGAATTAATTGCAGATTGCGATTAAATACAAATTTTACAGAAGTATTTTCGATATCTCTTTTTCTACGTTTACGCGAAGAACGAGGAATGTTTGAATGGAAATGCTTCTAAGGATTCCACATTAAACTCAATCGTCATATTCTTAATTATTAAGGAACTCAAGTCCACTTTTTTATCAATGTTGACATAAATATACCTGTATATTTTTTTAAAACTAAACTTTACTTTTGTAAACTTTAAATTAATTTAATGAAAGAGTTCAATTAATTCTCAAAGCAACATTTTTTAAGCCCACCAAAATGGCCCACATCCGAGCAGTAAGTAGCAGTGACCACGTGACGTCACACATTCGTCATACGGTCACACAAATTTAATTTGAATTTAAACAGAAATAATTTTGGCTCGAAAAACCGCATGGTGTCATTCCAACGTTAAAATGTATTTTTTTTATATGAATACCACACAAGTGTCCCAACTGCTCCCAACCGTCTGGAGCCAGTAAAACTATGGCATCCCCAGGAGGGGAAGGAGAAGAGGAAGAGAATTGTGGAGAAATACCTGGCTATTCAGATCTGGTCACCAAACACGGCTAAAAGCCATTTCAAGCAACATTTCAATTCTGAATGGTGGTTTTTATTCACTTTTAAATAACGATTTATAAATTCTACGTACGAGTATAATTATATAAAATTTATCTATTCGGAGTCGGCGTTTGTTGATCTACATTCTGCATGAATATAATAATATTAATAAAACACATTATTTCATAATACTAAAAATATATTTATTATTATAAAACGGTTTTTTTACATATTTTATTTAAAAAGGTCACTGCTCAGCTATGCATTCCGGAGCACCAAGTGCAGCTGGTTTTTAGCAGTGCTAATAAAAATTAGTTGAACTTAAAGTTACATATCTTACATACAACGCCTTAATATTCATGTATATCTATCATTATTTTATATCGTACTTTAGTTTTAATATATTCCTTACGAAAGAAGGGTACTTCCGAAACCAGTCGAGATTATTATATTGATTTAAAGAGGTTCAAAAGAAATTTATAAGTTTTTATTACCTAATATATTTCAGTAAAGTTCCTTATTAGCGGATTAGCAAGTACTCTCCAAGGGATGGGGGATGATTACGATGGTGACGATGATGAAGAACTTGCAAAAGAGTTTGAAATAGTTTTTGATTAACACAGAAAATACATCTCATGGGGAATTCTCGAGTCGAAAGCCTAATTGAAAAAGTTTTCGTTTTGTCATATCACAATAGCTCAAAAGGTACTGTGTACAACCAAGGGAGCTACATCGTCACCTGGTTGGGTGACAGCCTGAGTTAATTTAGGGAAGAGGTTGAAGAAAACAATAAAATAAACGACAGGCCCAGATTAAATGATGGAGGAAGAACGAACGCTGAAGTTCCACATTTTTGCCGTTTTACATTCTTCTCCTTCTGCTTCGGATTAGAAACAAATAACACACAGAATAAATAAAAATACAATAAATACGGTGTGGTCGTGTTTCGTGATACAAAAGTCTGTCCATTCAGGCCTTAAATTACTAAACCAGTTTTGTTTAATCATCATTTCTTGATATTTACTAAACCTTTAATTAAAAAAATAGATCATTCAGTTTGGATGGGTATTTTGACCTCCAATCAAAAATTCAGTTTTGTATGAAACAGGCACCGCAGCCGTTCATACAACACTACCGTAGGGGTGGGGGTAGGGGTAGGGAGTGAGGTGGGGGTGGGGGTGGGGGTGGGGTGGGGGGTAGGGGAGGTGGCGAGGGTGGGGTGAGGGAGTGGGGGTGGGGGTAGGGATAGGGGTAGGGGTGGGGATAAGGGGTGGGGGATTTAGGGGTAGGGTATGGGTGGGGTTAGGGGTGGGGTGAGGTGGGGGGGGGTAGGGGTAGGGGTAGGGTGGAATTTGGGAGTAGGGTGGGGTAGGGGTAGGGGTAGGGGTAATTAAAACAATTTTAATTCTTAACAATTACCTTGTTTCCGCCTAAAATTCAAAATCTTAAAACTTTTCTCCAATCCATTCATAACTCCGAGCAAGGCCGTGTACACATCAGCTAGTTATTAATAAGAGGTACTCGTATAATGCTTGGCTAATTTGAATACCGCCATTTTTATGAAATATCACATCAAAGACTCTTAAATAAAAATACTCGCTATAATAATCGTATTCAATATATTGCAAGTCATTTCGACATGGACCAACGGTTGGTGGTTTACTGGATAATTATTTGCATGTCAAAAAGACATAGATACTATGATGTTATCCCGATTTATCAGTATTTACACGTGAATATCCGCCAATAAATCCTACCCCGGTCTAGATACTTTATGAACGACGCAAATGACACCGGTACATCCGCTTAATAATTTAGCATTTGGTCGTATTTTGGATTGGCTGCATACAAAATTAGATGATTTGCGTACTTACGAATTGATAGGTCAGATAGATCAGGGCTGAATTTAACCATTTTTTAAGAGCATCTTTTAAACAATTCTGATTCGAAGGGCGGTAATAATACACACCCCCCAAACGAGAGTTTTGTATAATATCTAAGTTGTTTTTTTATAACACACTCAATAATTTAGGTAATCCTAGATAAACTCTTAGATAATCGATCTACATTTAAAAATAAAATTAAGACTTTTTATTTAGATATCAATTTAGTGTCGAACAAATTCCAACGTAATTACTTCGTATATTCGTTTATTTCGTAATTTCATTGATATGATCTTTTTCAAGGATTAAATACTGCAACGGTGTTTTTAAGCGTCAATAAGTTATTGGTAATAAATTACATAATTATTAAAGTTGGAGACTTTCAAACTTTCATTACATTTGACATCGTCACGATTCATTGATTAGCGCCATTTTGTTTTTATGCAGTTTTGTATGCAGGTCTATGTTTTGTCTGTGGTCATTTCCGTCGGGCCACTTCCTGTACGAATGTCAACCTGTGACTGTCAATAAATAACCTCTCCAACAAACATAATGTTTTATTCAATATAACAAACATTAAATTTACCATTAGAACGGTCTGCATTAAACGCTGATTCTCGACCCGTTTCAACTTTGCATTAAATAGTGATAATATAACAAGTATGATAACATTACCATTAATTTGCATTTATTATTATATTGAAAGCACTTTCCTATATTTGTAGACCCTACAACGTGAACATCGGATCTATGACCGAAGCATCTTATACGTTCCTAACAAGTATAATCGTGAGAGATCTCATGCACTCTTTTATGCTCCGAAAGCGAAAAATTCTGCTAACCAGAATACGTCAATCAGCAGAGCGACTCAACTGCTCAACCACGCTGCACTGACCCTTGACATTACAGACAGTTTTGCGACTATCTTTTGTACCATCTCACAAAATAGTTTTAAAAAACTGCCCCATGACTCTTTTATACTCTTCCTATCAATCTTTAACTTGTTTCATTTTTTATACAGATTATCATATTTTGTTTTATTTTAATCATTTATATACAAATGCTTACTTTACTAATTGTTATCCTAATACTTATCTATATATATATTTTTTAGCATTTCTCATTTATCGTAATATATTTTAATCTGTGTAATATGTTAATGTACAACTGTTTTATGGAGACTTTGAAAAAAAATCTTCCTGCTTTATAAAGTGCGCGCCCTGTAATATAGGTTCATTAGATGAATATCTCATCCGGCCCTTTATTATTCCGACCGTTATATTGTCTACGTTGTGCAGTTTCTGATAGATTTTATTTTTCGCTCGCTCAAAATAGGCGCACCCGGTGCTATGCTCCCATTATCTCTACACTAAATCCGACCCTGCTCACCACCCAACCGTTATAAATGTTGGACAATTATTTATGATTACCCAGACGTCTGCTAATGGGTGGTGCTCCGCCCAGCTCTGTGGGTGTGTGAAGAGATGCTGTGTGCGAATTAATATCGTTTTGAGATTAATTAGAGGGGAAATCTGAGATAAGACGAATGATTAAAACATGTGTTAGTTGGGAACAACTCAATTTAACCCTTTCTGAATTAAATTAGTCGCAGTAACATCTGAATCAAATTAAAATGTATTGTTTTTTTTATGAGCTGCGCTTTATAATTGGCTACGATTTTTTTAAAGAAGCTTCTTGTGGCGAGAATTATGAAAATGGGGAAGGATAACGAGTAGAAAAGATTAAAAAGTAGAAACTTAGTTTTTTTATATATATTCAGAATGGAAACTTGGCTTGAAATAGCTTTAGCCGTGTTGGGTGTCAATTTTTTTAAATGTTAATGCCACCCAAGAAACCAACTCCTCAAAACCATCTGGAATCAGTGAGACTATGGCATCCTCAATTGGGTATGTTGTGACGCTGAAGATAGAGGGGAGGGGAAGGAGATGGGGAGAGGAAGGTGGAGAAGGACTTGGTTATTCATTTTATACATGAGTTTAGTATTTATTTAAATTATACTAGCTGATGTGTGGCATTGCCCGGTACTATATATATATATTTTTTTATAAAGGTAGGAATTTTTGAATTCTTGCCTATCGTTTGGGTGCCATAATTGATTTGACAGCGAAAGTAATGCCTTATGACGACTATTACTATCTCATTTGAAAATTTTAGTTCATTAAAAAAATATGTTTTTTAAAATACACATCTAAATAATAAAGTTTTTAAGTAGGTACCTACTTCCGTTTTCCATTTTGAAAATATTTTACAGAAACAAACCTTCTCCTTTTGAATGTGTAATCTGTGGATAACCAGAGTGGTATATCTATAGGCTAACCTCAATACAACATTAAGGTTTAATGTTTTTCATACTAATATTAAAACGTTATACCAACAGTTTTACCTTCCCGTGGGAAAGTTTAGAGTAAAATTAATAAAATCCAATTACTAATCAAAACAAACTGTGCTATTTTCAACGAAATTGTTCAAGTAATTTTCGATTAAATCGAGGACAGACAGACAGAGAAACTTTATTTTTTTTTATACGAATAGAAGACATATAGAGAGTTCAATATGTATTTTTAATTATCACACTGGTATTATTATCATTGTTAATAGTTTTTTTTCCTAACTTTGTTAATTAACTCTGGACTCGTAGTCAAGGACCTTACCCGTAGACCATGGAGGTCTTCGATATAATAGGAAAATAATGTTTTATATTTTATCTATGCGGGTATGTTTTTTTTCCCAACCCCCGTAAAAATTGACAGCCTAATGTAAAGGTCTTAATTAATTGATAGCAGCTTAACCAAACCCCTACCAAAATTGGTAACATTTTGGAAATATGGTTTGTATCGATGCATAAAATTTTATGGGATCTATTACGAATTCAGAACACATAGGGTCATTAAAGTTGATCGAATTCATGAAAACCTATTTTGGTTACCAAAAACATTTTGAATTTGGAATTTATTTTTTATCTAGATAATTTGTTATCATTTAATTGTTTGAAGCCATTCAAACCTTTAAAAATGAAATAAATATGGTATATGTTTATTTTTTTTTAAAAGGAAAAACTTCTATCGTTATTATAAGAAGAATTTTTTTATTGTCCAATACTGGAGAACTGAGGATTGAACCCATGGCGACGCTTGAGTGGGAATCCGGCGCATATGTCAACCCATCTATTAACCGGACGCGTATATGTCATGTTCGATCTATTATCCTTTGAAGTTTCCATTGAAAACAACAACCCGATATAATAATTCGTTAAAAAAACCATTTTGAACTTTGATCCTATTTTTAGAAGTATTGGAGTTTCTAACTGAACAATACATCTTGAACGAAAGATACTATCAGTATCACCCTTGTGAAAGATCACCATTCAGAATCGAAACGTTATTTGAAATGGCTTTAACCGTGTTCGGTGACAAGGTCTGTAAAGCCGGTACTTCCTAACCTTCATCTTTCCAATTTTCTTGCCTTTCCCACTCCCTTCAGCCTCACAATATACCCCAATTTGGGATGCCATAGTCCCATCGGCTCCGTAGAGTTGGGACTCTTGTGCGATATTCGCTTTTAAAAGTTGGAACTGTTATATATGTAATCCAAAATTTACGGATGTTATGAAGCTAAAGAGATAGGGGAAAGGAAACAAATAGTAGAAGAGGATGGTAGAAAATTACCTGGCTATTCAAATCTAGTCAGTAAACATAGGTAAATCCATTTCACGCATTTCTATTCGAAATTGTTGTCAGTTGTACAAGCCCTTCAAGCTCAGTTTACATGATTCAGATTTAACGTTATTTTAGTCCCTTAACTTCATCATTAATATATTTATTAAAAAGGTGTGGCACCAAAACAGAACCTTGTGGAACACCATCTTTAACATCATATTTTTTCTGAGGTGACATCTTCATTTTTTATTATTTCTTTTCTATTTTTTAAGTAATCAATAAATCTAATACGAATTAAAAGAATTTTTCACTCTGTGCGAAGTATGAACAAAACCGGGTACCGAAGATAGTAAATAAATTAATCAAAACAAAACAATACCAAAAAAATAACCCAATCCAAATAAGTTAGTTCTATTTTCTTTCCCTGTTTATTGATTTATCCTCTATTTTCCAAGTTCAAAGAAAAACAGTCACATAAAATAATACCGGTGTATATAGGGTGTATCAGAACGCACCCGACAAACCAATGATTCCAGTCCTTATTGGAGATATATATTTTTTTAAATTTCTTTAATTCAAATTTCAAAACATATATTTCATCTGTCGCCACTGGTCACTCAACCGAGTAACCATCCAACCCACTACCCTGACCCTATCTGTCCAATTCTTACTTATTTTATAATGTTTTTATGTGAACAAAAATGGCATTACATATCTCAAGATACATATGTCACGATATATGTCTCGATATATATCACAATACATGTCACAATATGTACAACTATATATTTTTATTAATATGTAACAAAAAAGTACGTATTGTATATTTTTTTTATTTTCATCCATTAAGGACGATTTTGACCATGTTTAATCAGTTAGATTTGAATAGTACAGATTATTTTTTAAATTAATTACTTTTAAACAGGATATAATATTTGGGCAAATAAAATTGAAGCAAATAAGTTACAGTGTAAATTTATTTGTTTTTAATCCCCAATGACTTAAATTTTAATGGCATTTTTATACATATACGAGTATGTATTGATTCAATTAATTCATGATTTTTTTTAAATAGAAACCACCTCAAAAGGCTGAGCCTGTTCCGAGGTGGTTGAAATTAAAAATTAATTTTAGAATCCCAAGAATATAAGAATATGGGAAAAAAGAAATAAAACGTAAAAAATTGTTATACATATAATATACTCGTATATCTAACTAACTAACTAACTAACCATCACGCCGTTTCTCTGCAGGGGTAGGCAGAGAGGACGGACCGCCAAACAACTCGATCTTGGCATACACTTTTTGCTTCATTCACATTCATACAACGCCTCATACATTCTCTTCTGTTATTCCGGCTTCTGACATGGCCCGACTCGAGTATTTGATTCACTTGATCGTGCCATGTCTTCCTCGAGCGTCCCCGGGCTCTTCTTCCATTCACATTCGCGTCATATATTCTCCTTACACTCCTTTCTTCGTTCATTCGCTCTACATGCCCAAACCATCTAAGCGTCTCTTTCTTAATCTTGCTCACTACGCTTACATCAGCCTTGCATTCTTTACGAATCTCAACATTTTTCACTCGATCATACATAGTTTTACCACACATTCGTCTCAGAGATCTCATTTCTACAGCATTCGGTCTACTTTCATCCTTCCTCTGCCAGTTCCATGCCTCACTGCCATACATCAAGGTTGGTATCAGCACTCCATTGTGGACTGCTAGCTTCGCTTCCTTGGACAACTTTTTGTTTGCGCCAACCGCGCTCATATTAATTACTGTTATATACTTTACAATTAGTTTTGTACGTGTTTTTACGGGATAGTCCCGCGTTTCTCCATGTTCAACTTTACAGAGATTTTTCCCGGGTACCGTCAAGTCGCGTTTTGTATATTTGGATCTTATTTTCATAATAAATAGTATAACTGGGGGTAATTAGAAAAAAAAAACAATTTCATTTCACTTTGTAGCCAATTATCAACTGCTCATCCTGCAACAGCAACTCTATAGAGATACTTTTCATCCTTCTTTATATATTCGTTCCGATACATCCTGTATAATATGGTATTATTAGCATCATTTGTTTTAGGAGACTTCGATCTTTGTTTTCCAAGTAATATTTCTCAATGTAGCCACTTCCCGTTTCTGCTTATTTGATTCTTTAACGAAATTTCTAAATGGAATAAACGGATATTTTTTTGGATCAGAAGGCCTATTCTGTAATTCAGATCTACCGATTCAGAAATATTAGGAATACGATAAAATTAAGTTTAAGTGAACGCTCAACTAAGCGACATAAATTTTTTTTTAAATTTAATGTGCTTTCACTCAATGTCAATAAACAACAAATATGTGTTTCTGTAATTTTAAATAAAAATAACAGATAAAAGGGTTGTATGAAGGAGAAAAAAAACGCTCTAATGGTGACCTCAGGCATCGTGAAATTGGCATTTAATTAATTAAAACAATGTACTTGAGCTCTTTTCTTATTTCTCACTTATTTTACCCCTAATTTATTGGGGTAAAAAAAAATAATCTCACTGGCTCCGGTTAGCAGGGACCTGTTGGGACTCTCGTGTGCTATTCACATAAAAAAAACGTGTATACATACATATAAACATATGTATATATATTTCAAAGCTACAATCGATATCTGAAAATTGTTGCGTTGACCTAGAAATTAATAGAATACAAAAAAAACTACAAAATTTCATGACTCCAAAAAGCTGATGTCTGGTTTAGCAAATTGTTAAATCAGACATCTATTTAGACTTTTAAACCAACGGCAGTCTTGTAGGTGTAAATAATTACAAAAAAATGAGCCAGAATATATTTTAAAACTGCTTATTTCGATGTGTTATTTTTAATTTTTTAACATTTTCTCAAAAGCTTAGTATAGTAGAATACCCCTTACCGCCGGCTAAAACTTTTCCCCATCAAAAGCGAGAAGTATTTATACGACCCGTAGTTTTTATGTTTCAACTTTGCACCATAAAGCAAGCAACCCCCTTCCATCAAAATGTCGGCAGGTCGGGAATACGGATCAAATTGAGCGCGATATAATGTCACATCTGATTACTGCACGTGTCCATGGTTAAAGCCTGTGTAGTGGATAAGTTGGAAAATTAGTTGGTCGGTAGGACTTGGAGTAAAATATTAACTTACGCTATATGCTCGTAGAAATATTAAAAACAATTATTGGCAGCACTAAAAAATGGTCCTAAACATCACTTTGCAGGTTGATAACTCAGGCAATACCACAATGATTTATTTGAAAACTCTATACAAAAGGTAAAACTCCCATCTATAAACTTTAAATTATATGACACACATCCCGAAATGTCTGAAAATGGGTGCAGTTTGAAAACCAGTGAAAGCAATTTTGAACGTTTCCACTAAAATTCCGTTATGTATTTCATGTAGAATTTAAAAGATTACAGTTTGAGGATAATTGTCTTTTGAAACCTTATGCATTTTCGTAATAACCCATACACAATTTACAGAAAAAAATTCACAGGATTTCTTGGGTTATTTGCAAACTGGAAAGTGCGTATTTTTGGGAATGACCGTTAGTCGTACTAGCTGAAGTACCCGACGTTGCCCAGGGTAATTAATGGTTTGGAGGAAAGTTTTGAGGTTGTTATGTGTTATCCCTACATCTACACCTACCTCTACCCCGACCCCTATCCCTACCCCCACCCCTACCCCTAACCCTACCCCTACCCCTACCCCTACCCCTACCCCTACCCCTACCCCTACCCCTACCCCTACCCCCACCCCTACCCTTACCCCTACCCCCACCCCTACCCCTACTCCTACCACAACCTCTACCTCTACTTCTACCTCTACCCCTACCCCTACCACTAACCCTACCCCTACCCCACCCTTACCACTACCAAAAGTTTTCCTCTTATTTTCAACGTAAAGTATGCGATCTTTCATCAATAAGTACAAAAATCTGTTTTAAGGAGTGGAAGAGGCGAAGTTTTTCTAAATCTCATGTAGACAGTGGCCCTCCTCTTGTTTTGAAGATCAAGTGTGAAAATTTTCACAAATCTCGGAATAAAAATGTAGATTTGTATACAAAACAAATAAACACCGCCCGCCTGGGTAATAGAAGATGCTTTGAAAGTTCAGAAGATTTTTTTTGTTTTTTGCTGTGTTACAAAAGGCGTAAAAGTATGTACTTTTCTGTCTGTATTTCCATGAACTATAAAGATATTAATTTTATATTTAACCACCAAAACTAGAACAAGATGCTAGTGCTAGTGCTTAAATGTTTTGATACAGTAATTTCGAGTTACATAATAATGTCTCTTTCAGTTACATGCGTCGTTTATGAGAAAGAAGAGGAGGTTTTATCGTGCCTCATAGTAGAATGTCTTTATTTAGGGCATTATGTATACCTGCCGTTGCGTTCCCTGCGTCATTCATTTTAACGGGTTTTCTACGTAACATTAGGGTCGCATTCAAATGTGCTGAATGTCAGCATGCTGGGAGGCGACTTTGCTATAACGCATGCTGGCGCCATATGCATTAAGAGAATGCTAAGCGGCATGCTTAATATGTCCACAGTGGTATTTGTTTTTTAAGACTGTTAATTGGTAATGGATTAAATAATCCTCAACATATCTAATATTAGCGTGAATGGGAACTTTTATCCTTTAAAAAAATATGGGTTTCAGGACCAAATCAAAATAATAATTTGATAAAAAAAAAACATATTTAAAAATTGTAATTTTTTTTTTGAAAATTTGCTGCGGTGAAGTTAGTTTGATCCTTTTATTTTTTGTTTACGGTTACCTTGACTTACATTTATAGTTTACTATAGAAACAATTTCCTCCAAGGCCCATGTCCCCTCCATCTCCGACAAAATTCCATCTTATACAGTTCATTACCTTAGTGAGCGGGCTTAAATATAAGATTGCCATCAGCAAGTGCCGCTAGCACATCAAACACAGTTTACAATTCTTTGAAATAAATTAAAAGTAGCAAAGGCAGCCCGCTCACTGGGTAGAGACGATTATCTCCACATTTATGCACCTTTAACCACTGTTGATGCAGGAAGACGGAGAAATGTTCCCTAGCACTGTACACAAAAATTTTACAACACAATATAAGACCTATGTCATCTTTGGCGATGCTGAGCGCTGGGTCTTTTGGAGGATAGGAAGGATTAAACATGGGTCTAGAAGAGACTCATGTTGTAGGAGGGAAGAAACACAGAGGCCGGCAGATTATTCCACAGCCAATCTGTTAAACACAAGAACAAGTCGTAGAAGCGACCCGTTCTCATGTGATAAATTTCAACCATATACATATGTTCGGGATGCGTTTGGCGTGTTTCTCGACTGTGGATCAATGACGCTAATTCATCAGAGCATTTTCGATTGAAATACCGGCAGAACAAGGACAGCATTCCCATCAGACGTCTGTGCTCCAAAGATTGCTATCCGTTTGTTTAGATATGCGAATCTATCAAACGGATGGCGGTGACAGCCAAATTCTACAGTAGGGCGCACTTGCGATTTGTACAGGGTCAGTAATTGTGTACTATAAAAGTATCTGTAGGCCCTGTACAGTACGCCCAGCTTCTGAGAGGCTAACAATAATTTTAAAAAGAAGGTAACTAACTACCTCAAAATTATGAATCACCCGATCTTCCTTTTTTCCATGCAATAGTGAACGCAATCAAGGGAAGGAAATTATCCTCTAGTTACATAATTTATTTATTGAAATGTACCTACTTAATTCAATACAAATTATATTTTTTTTAAGTAAAGAAATAAAATAATTAAATTTCAATAAACGGAAAACAATGTTTGTCTATCTATCCTCGATTTTCTCCAAAATTAATTAACCGGTTTCGCTAAAAATAAGACAGTTGACAATCACACAATGGAATCTAATATGTAAAACTATTGCTATAACGTTTTAAAATTAGTAAGAAAAACATTCAAAACCGCCATGTTGTATTGAGCTTAGCTCACTCTGGTTAGCCACAGATTACAAATTCAAAAGAAAAGGGTTTGTTTGGGTAGAATATTTTCAAAGTGGAAAACACAAGTAGATAAATACTTAAGAACTTTATTATTTGGGTATGTTTTGAAAACATAAATATTTTGAATGATATAAAATTTTCCAATCAATGTTACTTTGTTTCTTTGTTTGTACTCGTATGTAAATTTTAAACTCAAAATTACAATTGTGAATATTAATTATGTAAGTTTGATGAATCGATTGCATCTGATTACGCTGTCTGACAGGAAAATTATGTCAGTTGTATTATATAGAATCATTAACAACCTAATTGACAGCCCTGCCATCCTCGCCTCTATTAAATTAAATGTATCGACGAGGAACACAAGACAAATTGTAACATTTTTCTGCAACACTTACACAACCAACTATCAGTCTCATTCATTAATCAATAGGATGCATCATCTGGAAAAACAGTTTCGGAGGTGTTGTTGATGTATTTGCTGACTCCATTTATACAGTAAAGCGTCATCTATACCAGCACTTTGATGAATCCTACAATATTGTAGCTTGGATAATGTAGCGATAACGATTTGTGTTATAATAATGTTTTGGTTTTCTATTTTATGTCACTGTTAAACGTTTGAAAAAGATTGTTCATTACTTTATGATTTAGAATCTCCATGTACTTGTAATTTTCGATAGCTCTTTATATTACATTCTAAAATCCATGTAAAAGCCCAGATAGGCGTATAATCAAATAAATAAATAGTCATCACAAGGCATTACTTTCACTGTTAAATCAATTATGGCATCCAAACGACAAGCAAGAATTAACAACTTCATAAAAAAAAAAATAATAATCCCATCAGCAAAATTTTTGATAAACTCAAAGTACACCTAAGAAAGTCCCGTGTTTTTGTACCGGTGACCTCAATCTTTTGATCACTTCCATGTGTTGATAATTCGCATGCGCGCCGCAGCATGCTTTGGATCCGCACCATTGTCTTCGGCCTGACCTATTCGATATTCCTATATTATTTCCAAAGTAATATCAGAAGACCAAAGGTTATAAAACAGAATTCAACCCTTAATGGGTTTGGGGCACGGAAGAAATGATAAGATATTTTCCTAATAAAGCCTTTGAACACTCGTGTTTAGTACACACAGTATAAAACACACGTCCAAAAACGTTTGATCAACATTTGTAAAAAGTTCACGTGTTTACGTTGCACCGTTATTTAATAATTTAATATTAATTTAATCTTTTTTTAATTAAAGCAACTTATCTGTAGACATTATGACATTTTATCTAGAGCGCATAGATTAAAGTTTTGCTTATTTTTCATTAATCGTAGATCGCCAACTGAATATGACAGTTCACAAAGACTAAATCTGCTTAATTTATCGCGGACTGTCAGTTTATAGATATATGTATATAACAGTTGCGAAGTCAAGGGTTAGAAAGATATCTGTCATTATCTAAAGGGATGGACAGAGAGATGGGGAGGTCCCATTTCTGAAGGCTTACTAATGTCGATGGTCAACATCTATCACTCTGTGACACACGTTCGTCAGATTAAGCTTCTGAAATTGCCGTCTGGAAACTGGGCTTAACTTTTCTTTTACTCTCGTAAAAGCAGAAGTAATGGATTATTCTCTAAATATATGGTGGGCGATGGTAGAACTATGTATGTTTCAGTAAGTGTTTATATATCGTATTTTGTGCACAGTGCCAGGGAATATTTCTCCCTCTCCCTGTGTCAACTGTGGTTAGAGGTGCATAAATGTGGAGAAAATCTTCTCTGCCCATTTAGCGGGGTGCCTATTGCTACTGTAGGGGTTTTATTTATTTTTATTTCAAAATTTCAGTAAGTGTATATATACACTCTTTCTTTTCTTTTTTGGAAGAATGACATACATTCCAAAGTTACGAATAATCTGACACTATTTTAAAACGTCCTACTACCATTATAATAAAAGAGAAACGTTGCTTGTGTAGCAATTTAATTCAATTCAATTCTTTAATTCTTTTAAAAATGTTTCAAAATTTATACATCAAGGAATTTTTAAAGATATTATTAAATAAGACAGGATGTACAACATCCGAAATAATTACTTATAAAAAATAATAAAAATTAAAAGAAGGAAGGTAGACATATATAATCGCAGTAAATTGCACACAACACATACTGATATTAAACAAGTAGCAACAAAGCTTTATGTTTAAACGCAGCTTCATTGATGTTAAATATGTCGATATCCGAAGTGATTCTATTTAACATCAAGATATTCTAAATTTCTAAATGTTTAATTCGTTCTTTCACAAGGGCGTGTAATACTTGATTTTACCGTTATAATATGAACGCCCGAAGTTTAAAACGTGTCTCCACTATGAAAGATCTTGGTATCGTGTTTGATAGTAGGCTGACATTTCATGGTCATATTAAAGTCACCTGTAGTACTTCATTAAAAATGCTGGGTTTCGTCCTACGTATTTCAAGGAATTTTAGAAACACCCGGGTTCTCATAATATTATATAACTCATTAGTAAGGAGTAGGCTTGAGAGTGGGTCGGTGGTTTGGAGCCCACATCAGGTCAAGTATTCCCTCATGCTTGAGAGAGTTCAGAAGAAAATTTTGAGATTTCTCTATCTGAGGGAATATGGCTACTACCCGTGGCTCTATCTTACCGACTTTCTCTTAGGTGTGCTCGGAATGATCCATCTGCGGGTCAGAAGGGATGTACACATAGTTACACATTTCTTCAGACTGATTCGCGGATGGTTCGAAAACTCAGCTATCATGGAGAGCATTCATTTCTATGTTCCCTATGGTTATCTCCGTTACCGACAGCATAGACTGATTTATCTCCCGGCCTGCAAAACCAACTTTCCAATGGTCATGCCGGTGGGGAGGGCAATCTTGCTGTTAAATAGAATCACTTCGGATAGTGACATAATTAGCATCAATGGAGCTGCATTTTAAAGCTTTTTTACTACTTGTATAATTTACTGGGATTATGCAAGTCTACCTTCTTTTTTTTATTATTTTCTATAAGTAGTCATTTTGGATGTTGTACATGCTGTATTATCTTTAAAAATACCTTAAAATGTAATATTTGTAAAGTTTTTAAAAGGATAAATAATTGAATTGAATTGAATTGAGGATTGCATTCCCCACCAGAATGATGAAGGACATAGCTAGCAGAAGATTGAATCCGCAACGCCTGATGGAAACCCGACGCACTTTTCCACTTGGCCAGTAACCTATCATTTATTAACTTTTCCACTTGGCCAGTAACCTATCATTTATTAACTTTTTTTGTATTTCTTTGGGGGGGGGAAGTGGGCGGAGTTAAAATAACAAGGACACATGGTTAAGAGGAACGGCTGCGCTGCCTTTCATACATAACTTCATTTTTGAGTTTAGGCCAAAATACCCATCCAAATAGAATGATTTTTTTAAATTAAAGGTTTAGTAAATATCTTCACTATTTCAAAATGAAAACTGCAGTATGTGTTAAGAATATTATTATTAATAAATTCATAACAATTACCTTGTTTAAACCACTGTTTTAACAAAGTAATTAATTTATACTCTCATTATAAAAACAATATTTATACATTTAAACAATTAGGAAAAAATTTCTTCAAAAGATTGGTGTTCACTTTGTGGCGTCATTATTAATAAATCAATTAAAAATTATATCAACATGTTTCGAAAGCGATGCTTTCCTCATCGGGAATATACAGAATACTATAAAATTATAATGTGTTCATTATTCTGAATTTGCCAATCATATTTTGGAAACCAATCATTCTTTTGACATAAATGTAAAAAACAAACGAAACACAAATACAACCCGTTTACAATTCGACATTTTTGAAATTTTAGAAATTACCAAAAGCGTTAATCGAGAATTAAATTTAATTATTAATGAATTTATTTTCATATTAATATTAATAGTAAAAATAATTTCTTTATTTAATTTCTAATACAAATTCGTTATTCAATGTTTCATAATAATTTATTATTAACATTTTTGATTAATTAGTCAATTCTTACATTACTGTGTTCTATGTTTATCATTTTTCTATACTTGAGATTATTATTTTTTTAATATTCTATATATTCCTGGTGAGGAAAGCTTCGCTTTCGAAACATGTTGATATGTATGTGTTAATAAAGTGGTGATTACAATGTAATTTTTAATCAATTTATTAATTAGAATACACTTTATCTAATACATTATACACTATATATATCGAAGGCAATTGATTAATTTAATATGTTAATGCAAAACAATTTACGGTAATTTCGATACTACATTCTGTTTTAGCAGTATTAAAATAAATGTACCCATTTCCTGATGTTCAAGACGCCATAGCACATTCCACCTGAATACATTCAGAAATAATATTGCCTACTTTAGTCCTTTGTCTCAAATGTGTCGACTATATAATAAGATAGAGTGTGCTAATGTACCCATTTCCTAATGTTCAAGACGCCATAGCACATTCCACCTGAATACATTCAGAAATAATATTGCCTACTTTAGTCCTTTGTCTCAAATGTGTCGACTATATAATAAGATAGAGTGTGCTAATGTACCCATTTCCTAATGTTCAAGACGCCATAGCACATTCCACCTGAATACTTTCAGAAATAATATTGCCTACTTTAGTCCTTTGTCTCAAATGTGTCGACTATATAATAAGATAGAGTATGCTAATGTACCCATTTCCTAATGTTCAAGACGCCATAGCACATTCCACCTGAATACTTTCAGAAATAATATTGCCTACTTTAGTCCTTTGTCTCAAATGTGTCGACTATATAATAAGATAGAGTGTGCCAATGTAGACGTTTTTGTCGATAATTTGTACAGTTTCAGAAAAAGTATCCTGTTATTACTTAAAAGTATGTTACAATGATTGAGCTAATTATATTACGTATGATGTTATGTAATTTATACATATTAACTGAGTTTTTAGTCTGTAAAAACTCAAAATAAATAAATAATTTAGTCTGTCGGTTATAGCATGATCTATTCCCATTTGTACAGTCTACACGCATATTTTCTAACCATAATATATTGTCGTTAAGTATCAATAAAAGTCGAAATAAAAGGTATTATTTAGGGAGCAAAAGAAATATTCAGACAAATTTCGTAACAAGTGTTTAACGTAATTCATAACTGGGAGCACTGAACTGATAATTCAAAGAAGGGTGATCACTCAATCCCTCGTATCTAGGATGAACGAAGTATGTGTGGAGAACGAGCTAATGGTAAATGTAAGTAAGTCTCAAGTGATCGTATGGAAATTTGACGGTCTCCATGGTCCAGGGGTAAGGCTCTCGACTACGAATCCGTATGTCGCGGGTTCAAATCCCGGCGTGCGCAAGTAAATTTTATTTAATTAATTTGTGTTGTTTCACAATTAATTAATTTAAAATAACATATGGTATATTTGCGGACGTTCCAGAGTGGAAGATACTCTCAGTGTCGCCCTGGTGAAAGACCATTATTCAGAATTGAAACGTTGTTTGAAATGGCATTTAGCCGTGTTTGGTGACCAGATCTGAATAGCCAGGTATTTCCCCACCTTCCGCTTCTCTTTCTGCTTCCCCTCCCCACTACCATCAACCTCACAATATTCCCCAATTGGGGATGCCAAAGTCTCACTGACTCCAGACGGTTGGGAGCAGTTGTGACTCTTGTGTTCACATAAAAAATATGTAGTTATAAATGATGAATACTTGGAGCAGGTCGATGAATTTGTGTATTTGGGAAGTGTGTTTACGAGAGATGGAAAGTCTGGTTTGGTTATTCAAAGACGGGTGAATGCAGGAAACTCCATTAATAGAGGACTGAACGCTAACAAAAAAAATATGCTGAAGAACGATAAAAATCTATTTGAATTATAATAATCTGTTTATAATAATTTCGGCATTTGAAAATGTTTCACAAGAATTTCACAAGAAGTGAGGCAAAATCGAGTTCACTTTGGGCACACGGACACGCCCACAACACACTTCTATCATCTCCTCAGTGACTGGGAAGCATTAAGCTCAGAATTTTGGCTGGAGTCTCTGAAATAATTCTCCACGTGTTTACCGAAAAGTTTAAAATTTATTTGAGTCACTTTTAAAAAAGCATTAATTTTCCTATTTGGCAAATTTTCCATTTTAACAAACTACTTTTAGAGATATGTCGCTATCTGTAAACAAGTAATAGAAGTACTATATTTTTTATTAATAGTATAAATTAATTAAAGAAATGCGTACATAACACGTGTCAACGTAGATTTTAATAAATTAAATTGAAAGACACTTTGTTCGAATCCACCTTTATTTTTGTATACGTCAACCAGTTTCGAATCGACTGAATCATCTCCAGGACAAAAAATAAATTAATTAAATAGCAGGAGTGTGCATGAATACATTAGAGGTAAAAATTAAGAAAATAGAGATACAGCATTAAGAGGGGCACAATAATATAACTATAGAAACAAGTTCACCAAAAAGAAAAACGTCGATTCATAAAACATTACAAATAGAGGAAAGAAACCTACGCATTTTAGATAGTGAAAAATACCTGGGCCTATATATTGATAAACACCTGTCATTTAAACAACACATACAAAAACTAAAAGAAAAAATCATCCCACTAATTGGTGTATTTGGTAGAATAGCTCATCATTTACCAGCACACGTTAAGAAGAACCCATACTTTAGTTTAATCCAGTCCCACCTAAATTACCTAATAGAAATATGGGGAAACATACACATTACATACTTTAACGAATTACAAATAATACAGAATGAACTTTCAAAAAAATTTTCAATTATAACACAGACGCCCCCACAAAAAGCTATACCAAGAAAAGAACTATACAAATATAATATATGCCTATTTATCTACAAAATACAAAATGGACTTATACACCCGAACACAGCATTTATAAAAACATCACAAGTATACGAAAACTACACAAGACAACATAATACATTGTACATGAATACAGTAAAGACTGAAAGTGCTAAAAGAAGCATAGGCCATGAGGGTGTATCTCCTTCCCGATAGTCTGAAAATGGAGAATGGAGAAAGAACATTAAAAAAAAATTCAGTATCAAAATAAGTGAGTAAAATAACAATGTATAGTAACTAACTAACTAACCATCACGCCATTTCCCCGCAGGGCTAGGTAGAGAGGAGCCTTGCATTCTTTACGAATCTCAATATTTTACACACGATCATAGATGGTTTTACCACACATTTGTCTCAGAGATCTCATTTCTACAGCATTCAGTCCACTTCCATCCTTCCTCTGCCAGTTCTATGCCTCACTGCCATACATCAGGGTTGATATCAGCACTCCATTGTGGACTGCTAGCTTCGCTTCTTTGGACAACTTTTTGTTTGCGCCAACCGCGTTCATTCCTCCGTTAATGAAGTTTCCTGCATTCACCCTTCTTTCAATATCCCTATCAATCTTTCCATCTCTCGTAAACATACTTCCCAAATACACAAATTCACCAACCATTCTCCAAGTATTCATCATTCACAACTATATTGCACACTGTTTTCGTACTCTCTCTTTCAAACACCATGACTTTGGACTTACTTACATTCATCATTAGCTCATTCTTCATACATACTCGTACTTCGTTCATCCTACATACAAGGGACTGTAGATCTTCCATACTGTTAGCAATCAGCATAATCAGCATATAACAGGCAACATACTTGCAGACTACTCATTTTTGCGCCCAAGCCCACCTCTTTCAATTCTTGAATACGATTATCCATGTATACATTGAATAATCACGGTGACATTACGCAGCCTTGCTTAACACCTTTTGTGATGTCAAACCATCCCGTAAAATCACCGTTTGCCCTAACACATGCAACGCTTCCCTCGTACAGAGATGCGATTGCCTGTATAAGATTTATATTCACACCATACTAGGACAACACCTTTCATAAATTTTTTCGGTCTACTCGATCGTATGCTTTTTGTAGATCTACAAAAGCACAGAAAACTTTCTGTTTTTTTGCCAGAAACTTCTCTGTGAGTATACGCAACCAGAAAATCTGATCCATGCACCACCTTCCACTCATAAATGCACCTTGCACATCTCATATTTTATCCTTTGTTTTCATTTGTACCCAATCAATCAATATCCTACCAAACAGCTTTCCAACTGAACTTTGCAGGCTAATAGCCCTGTGATTTCCACATTTCATGCGTGACCCTTTACCTTTGTATAGAGGCATGATCACAGCCCTTCTCCAATCTAATGGGGTGTAACCCTCCTCTAAACACTGGTTAAAAAGTTTGAATAACCAGGTAAGAATTATACGGCTATCTTCTTTAAAGTACTCAGCAGCAATATTGTCGAAACCAACAGCCTTACCATTCTTCATACATTTAATTGATCTTTTAATTTCACCCATGCTGATTTTGGGAACATGTTTAGTATAAAAGAATAATAAATGTGATAGCTATTATATGTTGGATGGGAATAATATTTAAGGTATATAAATAATATAGTGTAATATGATGTATAATATAAGTATTAAAATAGGTTAAGAATAACATATACGAGTATGTATGTAGTTAAGTTAAGAAAGTGAATTATTTATTTATTTCTTTTACCTTGATAAATAATAAAAAATTAAATAATAAAAAATAAAAATCAGAAAATATAAAAATATACATAATTACGTAGGCGATGGGAAAACCACGAAAGACGAAGAAGGTAACAGAACGTCATGTAAGGTGGTGGATTGTTTGAGGGGAGGGAGAGTTGGAGGGGGCGGAAACATGTCCAAAATTGATTTCTATACATAGATATAAATAAATAAACTTATGTAGTTGATTTCTGAATACAAAGATATTAGATTTAACGTTAGCCAGTATATGCACGATATGACTTAACACGTAATGTTCAGATACTAAAATAACCTCTATTTAGCGACATCCCCACGGCAGTATTAGTCGAGATAACCCAATTCGGCTTTAATGTAATGAGCCCAACGGCTTTCAGCGGAGATTTAATAATAATTAATAACGATATTAATGTCCTCCGTGATATTATTAATGACCATGACGAAAATCGTAAGTATAACAAGACAGTATCATACAGTATAGTATTCCTCGCCATCTAACTAACTACCCTGCTAGACTGTAAGGGTAGTTCCCCGTCTGATGGGGGTTTGTCAAGCTTTAAGGCTATTGAAAAATGAATAATGGAAAATGTCAACTTTCTAACTAACTAACTAATTAACCAGCGGAGAGGACGGACGCCAAACGACTCAATCTAGGTATATAATTCTTGCTTCATTCGCATTCATACACTCTCTTCTGTTATTCCGACTTATGACATGGCCCTAATTCAAATATTTGATTCGCTTGATCGTGCCATGTCTTCCTCGGGCGTCCCCAGCTTCTTCTTCTCTCCTATATACTGTCCTTTCTTCGTTCATTCGCTCTACATGTCCAAACCATCTAAGCGCCCTTTCTTAATTTTACTCATTACGCCTACATCAATCTTGCACTCTGTATGAATCTCAACATTTTCATGGTATCATACATGGTCCAAAGAAGCGAAGCCAGCAGTCCAGAATGGAGTACTGATACCAACCCTGATGTATGGCAGTGAGGCATTGAATTGTCAGAGGAACGATGAAAGTAGACTGAATGTTGTAGAAATGAGATCTGTGAGGCGAATGTGTAGTAAAACCATGTATGATTTTGTGAAAAGTGTTAAGATTCGTAAAGAATGCAAACCTGATTGATGAAAGCGTCGTGAGTAAGATAGGACGTTTAGATGGTTTGGGCATGTAGAGCGAATTAACGAAGAAAGGAGTGTTAGGAGAATATATGACGCGAATGTGAATGGAAGAAGAAGCCGGGGTTGCCCGAGGAAGACATGGCACAATCAAGTAGTGAATCAAATTCTTCAGTCGGGTCATGTCAGAAGTCGGAATAACAGAAGAGAATGTATGAGACGATTTATGAATGTGAATGAAGGTAGAAGTATATGCCAATATAGAGTTTTTTGGCGGTCCGTACTCTCTGCCTACCTCTGCGGGGAAACGGTGTGATTGTCAGTTAGTTATATAGTTAGAAATATTATATTTGAATTATTTACTTAAAAACTCGCTTTGATTTTAATCACGAAATTTGCAAAGGGCCTTCGGTCTGCAGTTTCTGTAAAAACTCAATTTTCCATCTTTCCGTCATTTACATCCGGGGGTCATTCAACTGTAAAAAATAAAACAATAATTTATTGTAATATTTCGCAATTGTTCAAAAAGGAACAAGAGTTTCGAAAAACAATTATTTTTATTTATTTTATTTAGAGTCAATACATATTTATTCATTTAGTTAATAAAATTTTAAAAAGCTGATAACACAATTTATGATGCTTTTCTTAGTCCTCCTCACTAGGGGCTCCTGTGCTAAGGCGGACTAGGTTTTATTTAAAAATTGACTGTTTTTAAGCTCCCACGAAGTTCATTTGAAGATGCTGGATAACTCCTCTTCTTTTGATTTCTTTGAGCCAGGTTTTGATTTTCCGTATATTTTTATGGCTGGTGAAACTGGATTATATTTCAATTACACAATTGGAATTAATAATCATTTTTTGTTGTTTAAATTTTATATTCTCACATTTGGAGAAGCACTGTGTTGTGAAGCGGTGAATAGGATGTTTGGATGGAAGATTCGTTTTATAAAATTAATATAACAGGATAAAGGGAATGTCATATTTGCGGTCATTCGTCATATTCCTCCTTGGGTTATATAGTCGAAGAGGACGCAGCAATAATCACTTAAAAACTAGCAAGAATCGTTTAATTATAAAAAAAAATAAAACTTAGAATATATTAATAGTGCCATTCTTATGAAATATCATTTAATAAAGTTACTAGGTAATTTGAAATTCTAGTAAAATAACTTAAAATACTTCGGTTAATTTCAATACCAAGCGTTTATTAGTACTCGGACATATCAAACAAATGTTAATACTGTAATATTGGAGCAGCATTAACAATAAATAATCAATTGTACCTATTAGAAAAACATAAACAACGTTTTTGGTGTACTCGGGACCTACCGCTATCCCGTTGTATGTCAACTGAACAATCGTGCTATAACTTATTGACTTAAAAATGATTGAGTTTGCGTTCTGTCAATCTATTATTGAGTATGGTATCATAGCATGGGGAGGTGGTACTTCATCTGCACTAGACCCAATCATAAAGGCACAGAAAACGATTATAAAAATAATTCTTAAGCTACCTCAAATTACAGACTCTAACTTAATCTTGAATATAATGAGAGTATTTGACGTTCGGCAGATTTACGCTAAAACAATCCTCACTCATCTTTATTCAAACAAAAGTAAATACTATGAAAAAAGACTAAACACTCGTATTACTAGAAATGCCAACAAAGATTTACTCCAAATTCCTGTAATTCATACTACTTTTGGGTAACGGAATTTTAGGTACTTTGCGATAAGAATTTACAACATTCTTCCGGTTACCATAAAAAATCTGATTCACAAAAAATATTCAAACACAATGTAAAAAAAATGGATTAAAAGAAATGATAGGTCATTTACCGGTGCGCTCACCCAAATTCGAAATTATTGATTCAAGGATTTACGAAGCATATCTTAATATAAGTGTATATTAATAGGTATTTTAAAATTATAAAATAATTTGCAAAATTACTGCCTCAACACAGGCTAGCCTAGTGAGGCGGGTTATGTGAAACTTCAACTATAACTGTTATTATGTTATTTTATATATTACTTTATAAACCATTGTACACTTACATTATTATATTATACATGTCTTTTAGTTATAGTTAAATTTAATTACAATAAAGATATTAATTATTATTATGATTATACCACCTGGGACCCTAGCGCGGTCGATTTATAAAATCCTAAATCAATTCGATATTTGCTAAATCCGTTATGTATGGTTAATAAGCGGCATTAGGCGGTATGCGCGAGCACGGTGAACAGTTATAAAATATTCCGACAGCCGTAGACAAAAGTCCGCCTAATTTAGCGCGCCCCATGGGCTCCGGTTAATTGTCAATATGCACAACTTTTTGAATAATGTCGTTCGTTATTCAAAATTACTGGCTTATTAATGAACGCGGGCAGACTAACGAAGCTCGCAGAATTAAGAGATGACGTATACGCGGTCAATTGAATCCATTTGAGCTATGAGAAACAGAATTCAAATATTTCCGAATATCACGAGTTATGGCTAAAGACCTCATTGACCAATTAACTCCCTTTTTAGTGTCAAAAGTACACGCGGACTGCCAATGTATATTAAAGTGAGTGGATTTAATATTATTACGATATCTTAATAAACATTCATTCGACATTGTTAATTGTTCCTGTGTACGTTTGACGTTTAGGAATGTCGATTCATAGACAATACCCGTCAGTGTTGCTAACGTAGGGCGATTTCTCAATTATTTTATGTTAAATACTGGCTTGACTATCGACCCACCTAACGAGCTCCCCATGCTCAGGAAATCGATATAAAATCGTCGTTAGTTAAGCCTGTCGATCCGATATTGTTAATTTATCGAATTGACCGTTCCAGGGCCCCCGGTGGACTGAATATTTTCGTTCTTACAATTTTATGTTGTTTTATAAATAAATCTCGTATTATTTGGTATTTAAATGTTTATTGATGTCACCACCGGTGAAGGGCGGGAATATGTGGGCTAAAACATGGAAGAAGGGTTTATTTAGGGATATTTTTATTTACGTGAATACTGCACTGTCCCTCCCAACTGTTCCCAACCGTCCGGAGTCAGTGGGACTACGCCATCCCTAGTTAGGGTATGTTGTGAAGTTGAAGGTGGTAGAGAGGGTAAGGAGTTGGGAAAGTCGTAATTTACCTTGTTATTCAAAGCGGGTAAAGTTATTTTAAGCAACTTTTCAGTTCTGGTGACGATATATATGTATTATAATTTCTTCAAAAGATTGGTATTCACTTTGTGGCGTCATTATTAATAAACGAATTAAAAATTTCTATTCACCACTTTATTAATATACACAGATATCAACATGTTTCGAAATTGATGCTTTCTGCACCAGGAATACAAATTAATTTTTTAAGTCATTTGTATATATGTATTATTCCACATTAATTGAACGTGAAATGACATATAATTAGTTCACATTTACCCATTCTTAATAATATTTCCCGATTGGCAGCTTCCAGAGTCTGCTTTGAGACACTATAATTGTCGGCCATCTTGAATATGCAAGAAATAAGATTTTATATACCTGTACTAAACGCATTCTCTAAATTCCGTCATCATTTTTCCTACCGAGGGTTCCAAAATTATGGTTTGTCAAAATAATAACATTTGGTTGAGTAATGAACCACATTTTGAGGATCTGTGAGATCTATTAATCTCTCGGATGTCACCATAAGCCGCGTTGTAATACTGGATGGTGAAGAGGGGTGGGGAAATCATGGGGGTTATGAAGGGATCAGAGATAAATTAAATTTTAAAACAACATTCAGTTTAGTTCAGCTAATCCTGTCTGATTAAGGGTCTTTACTAGAACTAGTTTTAGTAAGTTTTATATTAAATTTATATATCTTACACAGATTTCCGTAGGTGGTGCAATCATACGGCAAAATAATTTGTTTCTTCTCAGTAAATTAAAATCATAAAAGAAATAAGAAAATTCAAACGGTGCTTTGTTGAAATTTTTATTATTTTTGTAGAATTAAAAAAATGTGCTTCATACTACGGGGTTATTCAAAATGATGGACTCAATTTCAATCCGCTATATATCCTAATATATATAGCTAATAATCCGATTATTATTATTATTATCCTGGATTATATATTATATGGGAATAATCTACGTAGCAATTGAAAGAGGAGGACTGAATGTTTCGAATCCCCCCGCTAGATCGCGCATAGTTGGACAAACGACCGCTAGGGTACTCGCGCCCTCAAACAGTCATTGAAAAAAATTGAATATTGTTAAATCTCTCAAAACTATTCACCTTAAAGAAGATTTTTTATTTTTTTTATATGTTTTGGTACAGATTTCCATTATTTTCAACTACCAAACTAGATTAATTCCCGTATTATGAGTCGAAGTTTGTTGTATTATAATATTATTGTATACCTACATGTTGAAAAGAAATAAAAATAGAAATAGAAGCGTTTTAAGAACCACACAAAGTTGCCTGTAAAGATATATAAGTAAAATCAGATAAAATTAAATAAAAATAAAATTTTAACATATCTGTACATTTTTTTTATAAGTTTTATATTAATAATAAGAGAAATTGATCTTTTTTACGATTTCTTTTGAAATAAATCCATCCCTTCGCAATTAATCAATTTTGATCACTGACTGTATAAAGATTATCAGATTTCGATTTCCTAGTATCAATACTCAGTGAGTTGAACATTTTGGGAGCAATATGTGAGAGCTGTCGTTGGTCGAGGACTGTTTTCGTTTGGGGTTTGCATTTTATGTGTGATGAGTAGTGGGTGTAAAATTTTTAATTGTGTTTTGTTCATTGAATCGTTTTTCAATACGTAAATGAAAATTTTATTTGTGTATAACTTTCGAATGTCTAAGATTGCGAATTTATTAAAAAGTGGCTCTGATGGGTGTGATGGGTGACATTTGAATATTATCTTTAGTAATAGTTTTTGAGATAAAGAATTGATGCTGCACAACCGCTCCATCCCACAATACCATAAGTAGCAATTGATTGAAAAAGTTCAAAGTAAATACTTCTTAGAGTTTGTAGGTTAAGGATTGTTCTAAGAGAGTAGAAAATGTGACATAATTTACGCAGTCTTTTATTACAGAATCGATATGGGCCTCTCAAGCTTCCTCATAAAACTTACCCTATTCAGATTACACATAGTCGGATCTCGTGTTTTGACCTCGGCTTTGTAATATCTATGAGTTTATTGACTACAGCAAATGTTTTGTCCATTTCAGATACGGCGACATGGTTCCGGGCACGATAGCCGGCAAGATCGTGGGCGGCGTCTGCTCGCTGAGCGGAGTGCTCGTCATCGCGCTGCCCGTGCCCGTCATCGTGTCGAACTTCTCCCGCATCTACCACCAGAACCAGCGGGCAGACAAGAGGAAAGCGCAGAGGGTGAGTCCCCTTCGTTGACTATGTCAACTGATGTTTTAATAGCTTCAACGACAAAATAGAACAATGAAGAAAAGTGAAAACACAAACACGTATAACCTAACCTAACCAGACCTAACCTGAACCAAATACCATAAAATAGATGATACGCTCAGCATCTGACATTTGATGGAATATGCTAAACTAGCGCCTCTAGCGGCCAGAGATGAACGAATTGTTTTTTTCATACCTTTTAATAGATTTTACGTATCCTGCATTATGACTTTATTGCTTTTTTGGTAATAAATGAAAAAATATATATTAAAGAGGCTATTAGGTTTGTAGTAACAGTTATAAGCCTCGCCGCTAACCGCTCGCGCTTGGTCTGGTAGAATGGGAATAAAAACTTATTCAATAAGTTGTGAGAAATTTTCTTTAATTTCTTATCTTTAGACCGCCTTTGGTTTAACATGTAGCAATTCTTTTCATAAAATCGTTAAATATTTTTATGTCCACATAGTTAATTTTTAATTAATATAATATCTTGCTGTTAGTACCACACATTATTTTTGAAGTATGGTAAATAAGTATGTAAACCGAACCGATAGGTTTTCACTCGAGTATCTTAAATATTAAATTACAATAAAAGTCACAAATTTAACCTATGAGGATGGGATGATGGGGGGGAGGGGCAAGGAATAGATCTACTCTGTGTAGAGTAACATGTATTGTGTAAATGTTATTTATTAGTTTTAGGTTTGAAGTTTTGAAGTTTAGAGGGGCTGAGATAAATAAGTCAAACTCACAGTATGAAGTTATTAAAAATGTTTGAAACGCATTGAATAATCATGTTTTGTATTTAGTTAATGTTGTATTGAGGGAGGCTTAGTGTGTGTTTTTTATGTGATTGCCATGAGTCCTAACTGCTCCCAACCGTCTGGAGCCAGTGAGACTATGGCATCCCCAATTGGGGTATGCTGTAAGGCTGAAGTTAGTGAGGAAAGGAAGGAGATGAGGTAGAGGAAGATGGTCTTTCACCAAAGTGATTCTGAAAATATCTACCGATCTGGAACGTGCCGCAAATATATTACATATTATTTTGAATGAGTAAGTTGTGAAATAACACAAATCAATGAAATGAATTTCGTAGTCAGGGATCGTAACCACTCAACCAGGGAGGCCGTCGAAATGTGCTTTATTTTTATTTTTTTATTTTATGAATTTGATTTATATAATTAATAGCATAATTTATTAAAATGTATAAAAAAAACAATTCGTACAACGCGGCCGATAGAGCCGCTAGTATAGCATGTTGTCTATTTTATGGTATTTGCCCGAACTAACCTAACTCAACCTATTCTTCTACCATGTTCTGTTTTGTCACTGTTTTGTGTTATTCGGTTACCATTTGGTACACGAGCTGGATTATGTTCTTTCAATGTCCCCAAGACCGATTATTTGGACCAGGGTCGTTAATGTCTTTTGAACACAAATCATATGCCCTGGTATTGCAGAAGTGTGCTGCAGAAAAAGCTTTAATTTTGATAAGGTTCTTTGTAATGTTTCCGGTTTGTGGATACGTATACTCTAAAAAAAACAAATGCCCTATTCTAAAAAAGAAAGACGGCTCAAATACGGCCAACTACCGCCCTAAAGTGTCCACATCTGTTCTGTCCAAGATGGTGAAACGTGAGATCAAAAAACTGGTCATATCATTCTCTCAACTTACAATATAAAATCAACAATATTACACTCTCGTCTGTCAACGAAATTAATGATCTTGGCATTGTTTTCGATCCGAAATTTAATTTTCTTACGCATATCAATTTAATAATTAATAAAGGTTTAAAAATGGTCGGCTTCATTCTTCGAAATGCCAGAAACTCCAGGAATATTTCAACAATAAAATTATTATACTCTTCCTTAGTTCGTAGTCAAGTTCGTAGTAGAATATAATTCTTCTATATGATCCCCTCACTATAAAATACACACTGATTCCATTGAAAAAAAAGTTCAACATAAATTTCTACGATATGTGAACTATAAACTCGGATTACCTAATGAAACTATAAATTAGTATTACTTAATGAAAGAACTGAAATTATAAAAACTCTCAGACAGAAAACTTGTTTCTGACCTCACTTTTATTTTCAAAATTGTTAATGGTTTTATGGACAGTCCTGATATGGTTAGCTTAATTCAATTTAATATTCCAACTAAAACTACTCGATCTAAAATTTTATTCAATTGTAACAATAATATCAGAACTGAGTCATTCAAAAATTTTCTTGTACCTAGACTTCACGCAGAAGGTAATACATTTTCAAACATAGTAGATATGTTCAACTACTCGGAACACAAATACAGACGATTATTGCATACATGCTCAGCAATTATTATTATATGTATCTAAAGTATAAGTATCAGTGAATGTGAGGTATATTTTGAATATTCGCTTCTGTAGCTAATTATTTGGAATAGTACATCATGTTAATCCTGTATTTGTTCGTGAGACAAATGGAATATTTAGTTGTATTTCATGAAGGCTATCTGTTTTATCTATGCACCTACTGTGATGTGTTTTGCACACTGTGACTATTGTAATTAACTAAATATGTAAAATCCGATGTAGGGCGTATATAAATAAATAAACATATCCAGAGAAGACCACCAAACCACCAATAGTACGAATTTAGGCTTAGAATCTCTCCTGGCGCATGTTTGAGAGGGGTGCCTGGAAGTATCATTTTACATCTTTTTTGGTACTTGACTGGGTATGGCAATAAGGTCTTATCGGTAAACTGCCACCCTACAGACTTTCCGCATCCTTGGGTACTTGGATTGCCGACTTTTTTATACGAAAAGAACAATTCAAACTGTTGCTGGCAGTTCCACCTCTTCTTCATATAGAATAAATGCTGGCGTCCCACAGGGATCGTTCATGTCACCAATGTTGTTATTGTTTAATATTATTTTGATAACATTGCTGTACAAATGATAGTACGGTCTATGATAATTGTTAGTTTGATAAGTCTCCAAAGGCTGCGAAATAAAATGCCTGTCACAAGTCGATATAACAGTTTTTTTAACGTCAATACTGCATAAGGTGAGTCCACATCATCCCCAAACGAAGAACCTATGTTATGGGGATGAAGGAAATGGAGAAGTTGACGCTTAGAAAGTACCCAGCTATTCAAATCTGGTCACCATCCATTTCAAGTAACATTTCGATTCTGATTGACGTTTTTCACCAGGACGATTCTAAGAGTCTCCAACATTCCAAATAAGCATGTATGAAACGATGAATGAACGCAAATAACGATCTACGAATATTGAGTTCTAAGGTATCCAACGCTTATGTATACTCTTGCTGTGAAACAGTGGATTTAATAAAAATAATGTCAAATTTTCTGAATAATTTTTTAATCTTCATATTTTATTAATTTGTTTTCACAGCACTGATTTACAGCTTTGTTATATTACGGAGAAAATTCCTTTGATTTTCATATACTCATTTAATAAACACACCTCGTATTCTGAGCAAGCTGGTGTTGTCAAAACAAACATCTTCAAATATAGACTAAGATTGTGAATACGTCGGAAAATTTAATTTATTTCAAGAAATTTAGAATGTTAGAATTTCAAAATATATTAATCATTGTCAAAGACTAGTTCGAAGCTGGTTGAAGGGCCATATTTAAATTATGAGTTTTAACAGACTGTATTTTCTATGTTAGAATAAAAAAATTCTATTAATTTTATTGTATTGCTTTTATTATTGATTTCGTAAGGCTTTTTACCAAAAAATAATCGTTAGTGCAGACGGCCGTTAAACTACTAAAATTCTTTACAGCGTCTATGGATTTTGGAAAACCCTTCACCGTAGGTGAAACTAGAACACAAAACATGCGATGTGAGCATTCAATAAAGAACACACGCTAGAAGTGCCTTCTACGTAGATTTAAATGGAAGCCGGTGTTCCTTTGATTTAGTACCTTTTGATTCTAGCCCCGAAAAAGCCAATGAAAATACAGCGTTCTGTCTCTCTTACTCTGCCTGCATTTTATATTGCCATTCCATTTTAACAAAATGAAATGATGAATAAATTATTTTGTATTATAAATGTAAGGTCCAAATGGACAAATAAATATCAAACGTTTAAATTGTTCTCGCTTCTCGAGAACTGAAAAAATATTTTTTTAATCATTGAATAATTACCAACTCCCAAATCGAAACATGAAGCAGAAAAGACAAAGAAAATAAATAGATAACGATAGCAGCAGGGAATTCGAACCCAAGACCTCGTGATCTGTTTGAGACCGGCGCTCTGTGCCAACTTAGCTACGTCTTTTTTTATCGTTAAGAACTGTCAATATCATCCTAAATTACTTCCTTTTTTGGCTACTACCTTTTTATAACATAATATATTTCTATTGAGGGGTGGACTCAAAACATTATATTCTCCTTTCATCATCTTTCTAACAAGTCTTATATCTAAACGAAACAGACAAAGTATACCCGTTAGTCAACGATAGAAATCAAATACCCGTAGAAAGGTCTATTCACATCTACCAGCACCGCGCAGTGCAGAACAGTACAGTGCAGACACGAGACAACATTAGTTGCTCACGTTATCAATGAACACATATTACAGCCTACGTAAGTGTAACGTATCTGCGCATTGGCCAGCACCGGCTGAGATTGTCTGCTAGAATATTTTGATAGTGCTGGTGGCTGCTGGTGACGTCTGCGCTTGCGCAGTTATTATGAACGCATACCCTTAGCACCGCCATCGGCGTCAGTTGTGATGGACAACGATGGACAATCCTCAAACATATTGAGGCGGACGCTAACGCTCAGTTGACAGTTCAATTAACAGCCATATTCGCATCTGTGATTTGTCTGTACTGTGCTGCACGGTGTAATATGAATACTCACGTCTGTGCTGTGCCTGCCACGTTACGTGTCGGATATGCACGGTGTTGGTAGTTGTGAATGAATAAACCTTAAGTCCTACAGCAACATTTAAAAAAGATCGAATTCAAAATATTTCATTTTAATTCTTTCAAAACAAAATATTGGAATGCATCGTGATATTAAATAAAGAACAAAACACCGCCTTCGGTGCCGCTTCGTGTATTTTTGGCGGCAAACAACAATGCGACGCCATTGCTGCTATAAATAGTGTTGCCGCGTTAATGGAAATGGTGTTGCCATTAAACAGTATTAACGACTAATTGTGGGAGAAGATCTACGGTATTAAAAAAAACGGTCCTAAATGGTAGCTCTCCCAACCGAGTAAATTAATTACTCAAACACTATATTCATGAACCTCCAAACATGTAGAATGTAGATGCAGTGAATTAATGACTTAAGCACTATATTCATGAGCACGGAAACATTTATTTGCAGGAAAATAGTAATGATAGCAATATGACAATAGTACACAACTGCTGAGTCTGTACGAATCATACCATGTTGAATTTGGCAGCCACCTCAAGTCTGGAGCCTCAAAATACCTGAAAAATCCCTTGACTGCGTGTAAAACTGGCGGTCCGTCTGATAGATTCCCCTATCTTAACAAACGGGTTGCAATATTTAAAGCACAAGCGTCAGGGGGAATGCTGTCCTTTTTCTACCGGTATTTCAATGGAAGGTGCTCTAAGAAGGTAGCGTCATTGATCCCTTCAGTACCGGTGCATAGTTGGGAAACACGCCAAATTTGTACACGGTTGACATTTGTCACATGAGAACGAGTCGTTCCTACGACAAAACGGCCCGGCTGTGGAACGATTTTTCGGCCCCTATGTTTCCTCTAACTTACAACGTGTTCATTCCTTCCACTCCTCAAAAGACCCTCCGCACGGCATCCTCAAAAATTACAGACTTTATTGTCCTCATGAACTCATGTCTGGAGTTAAAATAAAAAAAGCGTTAGTATTTAATAAAAATACTTTGAAAAACGAGAAAAGTCAACACCGCACAAATGGCCCAACTGCCGGAACCATAGAGTATTATTGATCACACCGCTCTCACGCGTTCCATAATATTATGTTGTATTTTATGAAAACCTGGTTAGATTATGTAAGTTTAGGTAAGCCATTGAAATACGTATTAATGGTTTTTATTATGGTACCCCTGGTTTTGGGTATATTGGAAGGCTAATAGAAGCGGGTTGGGGAAGGAGATGAAGATGGAGAATAGAAAAATTAAGAAGAATGTCCAATTTCTTCAGACCTAGTCATTAATCATGGCTAAACTCCGTTTTAGCAATTTTTTATTTGAATACCGCACTAGAGTCCCAAATGGACCATAAGAGGTCTAATTTCAGTATGTTGCGAGGATGTGAGGATAAAGGAAGTGGAGAGGAGAATAAAATGGGGCAGGGGAAGGTTAGGAAGTACCTGACTATTGCGATTCGTTCAGTAGTCACGTCTTAAACCATTTGTAGCTACATTAAATATTGTGTCTTCCAGGGTGATACTGATAGTTTTTTTTTTACAGTCCCAACTCCAACTCCACACAGGAGACCCTGAAGGAAAAAAAATTCAAGGCCTATATCATCTTTGGGGATGCTGTGTAGACGGTCTTTTAGAGGATAGGAAGGAGTGAACTTGGGTCTTGAAGAGACCCATATTATAGGATGGAGGAAACACAGAGGCTGGCGGATCATTCCACAGCCGAGCTGTTGAACACAAGAACGAATCGTAGAAGCGACCCGTTCTCATGTGACAAATGTCAACCCTGTGCAAATGTTGAGCGCGCATTTGGCGTGTTTCCCGACTATGCACGGGTGCCGAAGGGATCAATGACGCTAGTTCCTCAGAGCATCTTCCATTAAAATACCGCTAGAACAAGGACAGCATTCCCACCTGACGTTTGTGTTCCAAAGATTGCAACCCATTTGTTAAGATAGGCGAATCTATAAAACGGACCGCCCGTTTCTGCACATAGTCAAGGGTTTTTTTTAGATATTTTGGGACTCCCGACCAGAGGTGGCTGCCAAATTCTAAAATGGGGATACAATGGGATAGTAGTCCCTTTATGGTTTATTTTTATTTTATGAGTTCAATAACCTCACAAAACATTTGATTAATTGAAGACCTCCCAGGAAGAAGATACTGTATAACACATTAGGTAAAAACTATTTCTTTGGTGGCATAATGATCTTTATGGCATAACGCAGGTACTGGACATTTTATCTTTTAAAGTACAAGGATGTATGTTACCCAAAATGGCGGACCCTCAAAAGGTTGAACTGTCATCTCTAGCTAATTAAAGCCCTAAACAAAGGGATAAAAACGGATAACCGATGTAGAGAATTGAAAGGATAGTATACTTAACTGCGACAATATGATAATGTTTAAATTTTTAATAACTATTATCTTCACAGTTTTCCAAATGAAAGACCTCCCGGATGTACTTTTTTCCATGAATTACTAGGGAAAGTTTGAAATTTAAGAATTTTTTACCAGTATAACATCCTTTTCTAACAGTTTATTAAATATCTTATCATCACTTACTCACGTTATTTGTGTCTAAAAGAATCAACCATCAAAAACATCTCATCCCATATTCTAAACAAAAAGAACGAATTGTATCTGTTATAAATCTCCTGTTTATGAATAAAATAATACCAAAATAGTGATGACAAAAATAAATGTCCACCATTTGCAAGTAGACGTCAGATTTCCCTCCAATTTTATCACGTCCTGAGAGAAAGAATGATGACTCACCATTCTTTAGACGACCTTGTCTATGGTTTTTCAAAAATAGAAGTTGCGCAAGTACTGGCGGTACCAACCCAATGAAACTAATAAACAGGAATGTAGTTTTCCTTTATACCGGGTGTTACGGGAGAAATACTAGTTAACATTCTTATGAATTCAATAATTCCGCGAGCTCGGATGCTGTACACTCGGCGTGCAGTATTAATATTTAGAATTTTGTGATTTTTAAGTCGAATAAAAATTAAGAGCTTACATTTGTTTTACTTATGTTAAGAATTTTATTAGTTGTACAGATTTACATATTATAAATATGTGAAATATTGTGTATAAGTGCAGAAAATGCAGAAAAAACACTGGCAACGCATAAAACGCCAGATACGTCATACTACTGACGACCGCGCATCATGGTATAGTGAGTGAAACATACGTATACATTGACTAATTTGTAGACAAAACTTTTTTTCTGTTGTTTTCGATACATACTAAACTTATGTATTGTTAGTGTTAATAGTCAATTAAATATAATTAATAATCAAATATTTGAATTTATTTCCATATTATTATTAATAATAAAAAAAAAATCTTTTTTTAATTTCTAATTAAAATTTGTTATTCAATGTTTTATAAAAATTGTTAATTTTTGATTAATTTTTGTTTATGTTTATAATTTGTCTACTGTTACATTATGTTATATGTTTATCATTTGTCTATACTTGACATTATTATTTTTTAGTATTTTGTATATTCCTGATGAGGAAAGCATCACTTTCTAAACATGTTGATATGTTAAGTAATTGATTAATAATGTGGTAATTACAAAGTAATTTATAATTAATTTATTATATATTGTAATTATTTAATGCCTTACATGAAGCTATTGCGGAGGCAAACCTTAATAATCAACTCTGTTTTTAGCATATTAACACAGATATTGAAATAATATGAAATATGTCAACTCAGTTAACAGCACCGGCAAGGAAAGGTTAAGTTTGATGTAAGGTTCATTAAATTCAGTTTGAAATATATATAACACAGTCCCTCTAAAATATAAACTGTATTGCGGAAATCTAATTGATATGAAGCCCTGAAAACTTTGGATCTGTGAACTTTGGCATCATGAAATTTGCACAGCTCTTCGGTCTATAATATTTAGGTCAACTATCACGTCATTTTCATAATGAAATATAGAACTTTATAATAATATCTAACAGAATACTCTTAGTCTCATTAGAGACCGGTTCTTCGCGTGAAAGGATATTTTGGCAATCCGGCCCCAAACCAGAAAATATTTCCGACCAACGTCTCTACCAATTGAGGTATTGAGACCTATTTAAAATCGATTATTTTTATCGATCTCATTTAACAATTTTTTTTCTTTTTTGTTATAATTGCAAAGTTCTACACGAATGTGTGTGCAACCTAAATCTAGGATATATTTATGCAATTTTATTAACATGGAATCTTGCTGAAGTATCCCGAGATTTGGAGTTAAGTTTTGAGGTTGTGACGCGTAAAAAAATTCTTCATGCATTACAAACAGTATATATATAAACAAAGGGGTGGAAAAGGGGGATGAGGGTGGTTTTTCGAAATCTCACAAAGACAGTGATATTGGTATTATTTTTAAGGTCGATTTTGCCAAATTTCAACAAGCTCAGAATAAAACTGTCGATTTTTACACAAAACAAATAAATGCACAAACAAACCAATACTACCCGGGACACTCAATAATTTCTTTAATAATTAAATAATATAATATTAACGTTTATCAGCTCCAATACGTCATTTTCAATTTATTTTATATATTTATTTCATAATGTTTTACAAAAGTCGCAAAAATGTGACCTTACTGGGGTACCCCGTTCTAAGATCACATTTTACACGGTTTTATGTATGGATTCTAGCTTAGGTAAAGTTATATGTAAAATTGTTAATTTTTTTAGTAAGTTTTCGAAATTATGTTAAAATATTACTAGATAAAAATCATAATGCAACAAATGAATAAAAATTCTGAAATCTAGGAGAAAATATACAGTGACCGTTAAACTCTAATGATTAAAATTTAATTAAAAGAATTAATTAAACTTTTAATTGATATTTAATGATTTGAATTATCTTTTTATTCAAACAATCCTTTTCCTGCTGACAAAACAGGTTTTCTTGGTGAGACAGGCACAGTACCATAACCCTTTTATAATATTAAGGTTGTCTAGATGAATAAATAAAAAATAAAATAAAAAAACAAAAATCAATAATGCAAACTACCTAAATATAATATTGAATATATTTCTTCTGAAACATCCTATATACGATAGTATAAAATATTATGTGAGACAATTTTCGTATAAAAAAACAGGTGCCTATTTTCAGAGCATGCGCAGTGCGTGTTTTTCACGAAAGGAGAAATTAATGAAGCATAGAAAATATACGATAGAGCTTTGAAGAAAACTTTGACTCCCCATTGTTATGACCGCAGTACAGTAATCCCTAGAAGTGTGAATTACCCCATTTTAAAGAAAATCGATGTCACCATTTTAAAGTAAGACGAACATTCCCGGGTTACGAATAACCTGGCAATATTTTAAAACCTCCCACTATCATCATTATATACGGAAAAATTTTACTAACTAACTGTCATACCGTTTCGCAGCAGAGGTAGACAGAGGGGGATGACCGGATAATTCAATACAAGTACGAATCGATGTACTTTTTTTAAGAATGATTTACAGTCATTAATAGCACAAAAAAACACACTTTTTAAAATTAAATGCATTTTTTTAAACTATCGCTAAAACTTAACCTAACCTAACCAACCTTTCTTTATTATTTTTTTATTAAACAAATAAAATAAAAATATGGTTACAAAATTAGGTTAGGTTAGATTAGGCTAGTTTAATTCGCGTTCTTTTCAAAAGTATACCGATTCATTCGTTTGTTGAATTATCATGGAACCGCATAGAGGATAGACCGCCAGACACTTCTGTCCCAGCACACAACCCTTGCTACATTAACATTCATATATCGTATCATGTATACTCTTTATTGTGACTCTTGACATTACGCGACTCAAGTACTCGTATTTGATTCACTTGATCGTACCGTGTCTTCCTTAGGCGTCCCCAATTTATTCTGCCACTAACTTCCACGTTAAATATTTTTTATCCTTACATTCTTTTCTTCGTTCATCCGCTCTACATGCCCAAACCATCTAGGCTTTTCTTTTTTAATCATAATCATTACGCTTTTTTTTTCAATAATTTCCCTCAGGACTAATGTTGTCTTTGAGGATGCTGTGTGAAGTGTCTTTTTGAAGAGAGGAAGAAGTGAACATGAGTATTGAAGAAACCAATGTTGTAGGAGTTCCACATTCAGACTGTTGAACTCAAGAATCAGTCATAGAAACGACCTGTTCTCGTGTGACAAATGTCAACTATGGTGGGTGCGCGTTTGAGGCTTGACGCTTACATCAACCGTGCTTTCTTTCAGGATCTCCCCATTTTTAATACTGCTATACAAAGTTTTGCACACATACGCACCCAGGACCTCTACCTCCACCATGTTGAACATGAAGAATGATATCGGTGTAAATGGCGTAAATTAAACTAGTCTCATTAGCTAAGTTGGTTAAGCGGTTACCACGGATAGGTAGAGGTCCTGGGTTCGTGTCCCAGATGTGACTGAAATCTTTTTATTTTCCGTTGTTTTTTTGGTTTCGTGGTTCATTTGGGATGTGTTAATATTATCTTCTTCAATGATTAAATAAAAAAAGTAAAATTACAAGGTTAGCCTATGGGGTTAGGATGATGGGAGGGGGGGTAGGAAAAGGATCTAGTCTTTGTAGAGTAATATGTATTGTGTGAATGTTATTGATTGATTTTAGGTTTGATATTGTGAGGGCATGATTTAATAAGTTATTATAAGGTGTGATTTAAAAAATAAAATAAATTCCTAAATGCAGTATTCATTACGAATAAAAACAATATACCGGCAGATGTAGCGATTACTTACCTTACCAAATTTATTTTTTTCATTTGATCTGTATTTTGGTATTTTTGTCCAGGAGTATAGAAAAATAGTAGGGGTTGATTTTTCATTCATATCTCTACCAGAAACGTGACTCCGGCAGCGGTTGCCCATCGGAGAATGGTTGAATGAGTCATCGAATAATCCATATCAAAACTCTGTAAACAAGTCTTCATATCAAATATCCACTTCTACACTGAGGTTATATCGTTACTGTGGAGGGTGCAGCCTAAATATGAATACAGTCGAACTCGGTTATAGCGATCACGGTAATTGCGAATTCACGGCTATAATGTGCAATTACCTAATGATATTTTAATTCAGGATTTTCTTCATAGAATCTTTGACTGTTATAACGAAGACGCCTCACTGATATACCGTACAATTAATTTAAACAACACAGTATTTTGAATACACACATAGATAAAAAAAAAAAACAGATAACGATGGCGGCATATCGTGGCGGCATTCGTGCATAGGCCGGTACAATTTTCCTCGAACCTCTTTAGGGACGGATTAATACTTTTATGGCACTATCTGTGTAAGATTGTCGACAATGTGAAATATTCTATCCCATCGGGCACTATATAAAATTTTCATAAAATCTCCGAAAGTCATACGAGAAGCATTGAACTTTTGCAATTTTATCCTATTTTTACATCTTCTTTTATATTACTGCTCATAAATAATAACAAATTCATCACTTGTATAGCGCCGTTTCTGTGAAAATCACCTCAAGAGCATGTCAATCGTGTGTAAAAAACAAATAATAATGTACGAGTACATACAATCCTTCACGAGGTAAACTTATGACAGTGATACACAATATTTTTAGCAGAGGGGCCGCTTTGCCTATTCATCGAACGCGACTCGCGAAATATGGTATATGCGGATTTTTAAATTTTTTAAGTTGGGCGGCAGTTGACAGCGAAAATAATAAATTCATATTCATGGGAATTTTTTTGATTTTCGTGTGGTGCAAACAGATTCTTAAAATTTTGTTCTATTTAGGAATTGCAGTATTAATCAACAAAAAATCTATAAATATATATATTTGCACACGGTTGACATTTGTCACATGAGAACGGGTCGCTTCTACGACTCGTTCTTGTGTTCAACAGCTCGGCTGTGGAATGATCTGCCGGCCTCTGTGTTTCCTCCATCCTATAACATGGGTCTCTCCAAGACCCAAGTTCACTCCTTCTTATCCTCTAAAAGACCCTCCACACAGAATCCCCAAAGATGATATAGGCCTTGAGGGAAATTATTTCCTCCATGGTATCCTGAAAAAATTTTTTATATAATTCAAGGTTTCCAAGAATTTTAATTATTTTTATAAAGCCATATGAGCCGTACGAAATTGGCCGACAGGCCGCACGAATTTGACCGCAGATTGTGCATCACTGGTATAAGATAAGTAAAATTTTACAACTGAAACCAATAACAATCGCACAAGTTAGTGCTTTATGACAACTGAAATTTTTACAACCGATGCAATACGCACATCAACCTAGTAATATGACGTACAATTCATTGATTTTTTTCTTGGTAGTCCCAATTCAGGCAATGGGAGTTGTAATGCGTTGAGAGTTTTGAGAAAGAAATTGATACACATAAAACGAAATCTTTAAATCAGATGGCCTCCGTAGTAAGGATCTCTACTACAAATTCGAAGTTCACGGCTTCAAAACCCCAGCGTGCGCAAGTAATTTTTGTTTAATTAATTTGTGTTATTTCACATTTAACTGAACTTATCCATATTTCCCTTGTACTCGAATATGTATATAAATATGAAAATATAAACGTGAATCAAGATTTATATATTATGCGTATTAAATATATTATTATCGCCCAGTGTGTTTGTTACCTCGATATTCACATAAAAAACATGTTAAAGTTTCAATTGATCAAAAAATTTCTAGTGAATTTACCGACGTAAGCTTCGCCCAACGCAAGACTCGGAGAATTCAAAATTCAAAAATTCGAAATACTGATTTCATCAACTTCTACAAAATTTTGTTTTATGTTTCTTAAACTAAGAGAAATTGTACAACCTACAGACAAGCTTCCGTGTGGCAGCTTTGCATAACTACTTTTGTTATTATTTTTGTTAACACTACTATAATATGTATCTATTATATACGAGTACATAAAAATCAATGTAAGTTTGTTCGATTGTATGTACTCGATTTTCTCAAAAGATACTGGACCAGTTTCGCTTAAAATAGCACAGTTTGTTTTTATTAGTGCCGGGAAGGTTTAGAGAGTAGTTTGTAATAAAATCCAATATGTAAAACTATCGCTATAACGTTTTAAAATTAGTATGAAAAATATTGACCCGCCATATTTTATTTAGGTTAGCTCATACATATAACACTCTAGTTAGCAACAGATTGCATATTTAAAAGAAGAAGATTTTTTCGGGTAGAATATTTTCAAAATGAAAAACGCGAGTTACCTACTTAAGAACTTTATGAATTAGATATATTTTTAAAAAATAAACGTTTGGATTGAAATAAAATATTCAAATGAATGTTTCTTTATTTGGAGACAGTTACTTTCGCTGTCAAATCAATTATTGTACCCGAACAACGCCTGGTACAAATCAGCTAGTGTCTTATAAAAAATTATATTAATTCCATAGACAAAACTTGTAATATTAGGGATATCTATGCTTAAAATCTATCTACAGATTATGTACTGAGATCGTCATAAAACCCATGACATTCGTGTGTATATAATGAAAAACCGTCCCTAAGACTTCCATGTGAAGTAAAACATAAATAAACATAAGTTTTCCTAGTGCCCCATAGTTCCTCAATAACACGTCATCTTTAGTTTTCGAGTCACGAGTTTTGTGCGTACGTAGAGATCTACAATATATTCATAGAGCTTGGTGTTATGTCCGCCATTACTCGCATTGTGGTAATCCAATGTTTACAGAGGAACCCGAGCCGGTCCGCGGTCGACAGAAGTAAACAAATCGCTAAAAAGTGAGAATTGGCCAAGTAAACACGTCGGTAATAGTGGGCAAAGCAAACAACAAGCTAAAAAGTGGAAAATTACGGATTAGCTCGGCGAAAAATTAAATTTCATACGCAATTTTTCATGAAAAGCTTACATCGTTGATTTTATGGTGCCGGATAATTCAACGCACGTATGAATCGACACACTTTTTAACCCCTCGAGTCTTTTGATAATAAATGATATTTTTTCTTAAATGTACTCGTAAACTTATAAATGACATTAAAAAGCCTGTTTTTTTTTATTTTTCTAACACAGATTATTATAGTACAAAATGAGATAACATGAATTTTATGAGTCCGTTTCGGGTTTTTTTTTATATGAATACCCCACAAGAGTCCCAAAACTGCTTCCAACCTTCTGGAGCCAGTGTGACTATGACATCCCCAATTGGGGCATGTTGTGAGGCTGAAGATATTGTGGAGGGGAAGGAGAAGGGGTAGAGAAAGGTGGGGAAATACCTGGCTATTCATATCTGGTCACACACCCGGCTAAAAACCATTTTAAGCATGGGGTGATAGAAATACGTCCTCAAAAGACTACGGCTATTTGTTTTCTGGGAGAAATATCTCCCGAATAGACTCGAGGGGTTAAAATTGATATAAAGTCATTATAAAAAGTGTCTCAAAACCGAATCTAAACTAACCTAATTAAACTTTATTTTATTTTTTCTTATTTAAAAAAAAGAGGTTAATTAGGTTAGGTTCGATTAGGTCTTCGGGGTAATTTCAGGGTACTAAAAATTCATTTCAATATTCAATAGCATAACATACTAAAGGTTAATTTTTCTAAAATATTAAGAATTAAGTCCATCCGTGATCGCAAATCTACAGAATGTACAGAATTTGGGTAATATTTATAAAGATATTGTCGACATATATTACACATCAATAACACAATATAAACATATATTATTTAAATTTATTTCGGCAGCAGAACTACTCTCATTGAATAAATGAACTACCTCTGCTTCGAACTGATTAATTTGTTATTATGATAAATAGATAATTATTTTATCGTAACTTATTTGCTATGAAGGAATTGTTAAAAAATATTTTGTGAATTTAATGTTGATTTAATCATTGAAGAAGATAATATTAACACATCCCAACTGAAACACGAATCCGAAAAAACAACAGAAAAATAAAAAGGTATCAGTCGAATCTGGGGCTCGAACCCAGGACCCCTGTCTATCCGGGACAACCGTTTTACCGAATGAGCTAATAAGACCAGTTCAATTTAAGCCATCTTCACCAATATCATACTTCAAGTTCTCAAGACTTGCCAATATTACCCTCCATTTTGAATCCCATATTATTGGCTGCTATCCTTATGATGATCACAAAGTTCTTCCCGAACTCAATTGCAACCTAGATACTGTCTCGGATATACCTATCCGATTTTTATTTATGATAAAAATATGTTAAATGTGTAGAGCCGAATTTGGGGGTAAATAGATTTAAAAAAAATATATATATTCATTTCATCTTACAAGAGAGTAAGTGAGACTATTCGGACTATTATAGTTTCACTCTCCAACTAGTGAAGTCAAAAGAATACTTATTATGAACACGTTACATTGTCCGCGCTGAGGGTAAAAAGGCTTAGATACCTGTGGAGATGAATAACATGTTGTGGAACCAGGAGACTTGGCCAAATAGGTACAAGTACGCACAGAGCCGCCGGTTCCACCATATCTTGCACCATGTGCAGTGAGTACCGATTGTGCCTCCCTCCCACTCCCCATTTTTTAATACTCTGGCTTTCATATTTTTGTTCACAATTAATAAGTTATAACAACCCCCGAAAATATTTCTTGAAACCAGTTCCAAAAAGAACCGGTTTCTCTGAAAAATAAGATCTTGCGATCCAGTGAGCTCAAAGTCGCCGGAACCATTTAATATGGACAGGAATGTCGGCCATCTCTAACTGTGTCATTTCAAACTCGGAAACTAAAGTATAGCCTTCTGATTCGTTGTTCACTGCGCATCGTGGCATATAGGGCCTAAATCACACGAAAATGATTCATAGAAAAACAGGCTCTACGCTCTCGAACAGCTAAGATGCAAGGAACTCCAGAGAAAATATAATGGTTTTAAAAATATATAATAATAATAATAATAATAATAATGTTTTATTTCAGCAGAACAAAGCGGTGAGTGCAATACTCTGTCTGCCATATAAAAAGAATACATTTTAAGAATAGAAAATTACACATTGTAGAAATATAATATAAAAACAAAAAATAAAAAATTCATATGGATCAGCAAACAACAATTCTAAATATACAACTTTTAATATATATAGTTGTACGCAGAAATTATAAATCGTTATTTAAAAACGAATACCATTGCATTTGGATCATCTGACGTCACGTGCGCATTCTTTTTTTGTATTAGAATGGACGTTTTTATCAATTTTGTTTTGTATTTTTTTTTAGTTTTTGCGAAATTTAAACATAATTTTAGTGACTAAGCCCTATAATTGTTGTTCAATATTAAAAAAAACCTTTTACTAAAAAAAAATAGAGTATTCATCAGCAAACCAATATCAATACGAATATTATGATAATGTTAATGGTTAATTATTATTCTTTGAGATAAAGTTTCTAAAAGAGTAAATAATTTTATTAGTTATGTTTAGTTATGGTTTACCATGAACCGAATATAAAATTATATACGGTAATACTCATCCTTGTTTCGAAATTTGACAATCTAACCTCAAAACTGATCAAAACCGACCGGCCATAGATTTGAAGCGTTTTGGCGGGCTTTGAAAAATTGAAACTTTGAAAATTATTTTAACTACGAAAATTAACTTTAGAAAAAAATCGAAATATACAGATATTTAAGTTTGATCATCATTATTGATAAAAAAATAAAATAAAAATTGGACTGGAGTTCTTTATTCTTAAAAAATTCTGTGACAAAAACGTTTTCCATAATTTTTTTTACCATCGTTAAGTGCACACTTCGGCGCCTTAGCGATTTAAAAACGAGTTGAAATATTGCCAGCGCAATAGAAGACATAATTATTCCATGTTATTGAACATTATAGGAGATTAAAAATAATTTAAGGAACAATTTCGGCGCCTCTTCAGAGATTGCTCCCATGTTTTTTTGCGTATTCAAAATTGAAAACTAATAAATCCTTACTGTACAAATAAAAGCATAAAGTACAAAGGGTATAGCTTATGGGTACATCATATTTCTTATCCCTAACTCACAAATTATAAATATATGTATGAATACATTAAAATAAAATAAAAATACACCTTATATATAAAACACAGAGAAGTTTAATTTAAGTGCGTTCAACGTATGTGTTCAAAGAATTCGTTTAAGCTGTAGTGATGTTTGTTCAGAAGGATTATTTTTAGTGATGATTTAAATAGAAGTAAGATCGTATGTTTGTTTAACGTAACGTGGAAGGTTGTTATATTCTCTAATTGCCATATAGTAATGTCATTTTTTTAAAACTGTTTTGTTTGCTTGTGGTATTAGTGGGTTTTCTGTAAATCTTGTCGTGTGTTTATGTTTTGAGTGTCTTAGTGGAAACCTATCTGGAGATCACCTTACTAATAGGCATAACTCCAAGGAACCACAAATACAACATTTTTACAAAAAAACTTCTTATACTAAGGTACTAAACTCTACAACAAAATTCCACTATCCACCCAAAAAATCACAACAACCATAATAAATATAAAAATCAAATTAATCACTGGATACATTACATAGGGAAATCTGAAATAGAAAATATACTAACACCAAAGCCACTCAACTGCACTTAAAACACCTCACCTTAGAATTCTTTTTTTTCATCAAGCTCATCAATTTAATATAATGTAATTTAATATTTTGTAAATGAAATCCTCAGTACGGGAAATCCCAGTGAGGATATTATTTTTTTTTTATTGTGTTATAAAAAAAGAAGATAATAAATATTATTATTATCATATATATATATATATATATATATATATATATAATCACCTCTTCCCGTACTATGTTGATCTAGTAAGATTTACATGACCTTTGTTGATCTACCTTTAACACCGTTTATCTTGGCTCCGGTGGGATACATCTGCACGAGTTGGCAACAGTGCCTTTATCATTACCAAGGTTGTCAGTTTGCAACTGACCCCAGTCGGTATGTTCGTCATCAAAATATAACAAATTTGCTCCAGTTTAACGGTTATTTTTTATTCATTTACTCTCCTTTCGTTGCTCCGATTGATGTATTCGCAGTTTCTAGATACAAGTTGATCTAAAATGAATGTGTATTCAGATTCCAGATACAAGTTGATCATATATGTTTTATTAATTTATTCTCCTTTCGTTGCTCCGTTTGATGTATTCTCAGTTTCCAGATACAAGTTGATCTAGAAATTAATATGTATGTAGGTACCTACAACGAAGATTGTTAACATGGGCTGAGGCGTGCGGGGAGAGAGGGGGGGAGTTCGTCAGACGGAAAGAGAACGCTAACCTACGAATTCTCTGTCTCACAGTCCAGCCGCCGGCGTTGTTCACCGCTGAGCCCTGCTTTTCGGCGGTAGGACATGTTGATTTTTAAATATCACCTCTAGCGCGCTGACAAAATACAATTAATTTGAGAACAATTTCTCTTACTCAAAATGATGAGGTGGTATTATTGTGCATAATTTATTCTGTTAAAAAATATGTGGTTATTGTTTTTAACAATCGTATAAGTTACAAAGGAATAAAAATATTCCGTTCAAAGATGAAAAATTAACTTTATCAACGGAATAATAATATGAACCTTTCTAATCATGATCAATGAGCTAGGTTAGAAATAATATAGTTTTAGTCAAACTGTGTTTTATCGGCGATATCAAAAAATATTTTTGCGCGAAATCTTCTAATGAGCGAGTAATTGTGCTATTTTCTCATATATTAAAAAAATATTTTATGGTTTAACCCAAGATAATACTAAAAAATATAATTATGTAGTTATAAGAAAAATGTGTTTCCTACTTAAAACAATCCCATGACCTTTTTTGTACTATTATATTGCATCAAAAGCATTCGCTTGTAAATGGAGAGGAATTTACACTTCTTGGTATATAAATACCAAATTTAGATGAGAATTATATAAAAACTTTTTAATTATCTTACGCTGTGAACTTTTAGTTGTGTTAATTTATATGAATTCTAATTATTAATTGTTTTAAATAATAAAACATTTAATTTCTAATACCGTCCCCGTAGTAGAATATTAAAAAATAGAATATTAACAATTTACAACCACCTTACTTTAGAGACAAACTATATTACAATAAAAACTTCCACACATACCATACAAGAAAGAAAGAAGATATTAGACAAAAAAAAAAACAAATCCCAAACACAAAATTGTTTACAGTTACAGTACCTATATATATATATAGTAGCTTTGTATATAGTAGCTTAGTAAATAGTGAATTAAAAAAAATGTAGGTACCTAAATTAAGAATATTGAGAGTAGGATATAAAAATTATGTATGCATTCAGTATTGGAAATAAGCAATATGTAAAAATATATAAGTTTATATTAGACTGCATGAAGTGGAACTATTTTAAGTTTAATAAATAAATGTACAGAGATTTCATTGTCTGTTAGATCAGCTAATTTGAATTTCTTCAAGATAATCTTGCAGTCGACGACTTGAGCATACGTTCAATATGATATCTCTTTCTTGATGTTTCTCACTGATGATAACGAAAAAGATGTAACATAAAACGTATATATTTACTGTTCTTTCGTTAGTGAAGTTGAAATGAATGTTTACGGTTTTTTTTTCTCTGTCTAACACATTGACAAGTTATTTGAAAGAAGAGTGACATTATCTGAATTCTGTATCTCGCTCGTTACAAGTTGTGGATTGTAGGATTTCCCTAATAATACAAAACAACGCTTTTCAAAAATGCCCAGGTATCTGATAAACTCAGAGAATTCAGTAGTTTTGTCGAACGTTATGAGTTTTTTTTTTTAATATTTGCATAAATCAACAAAATAACATGATCGTTTTTCACATTTTTATGCGTTCCTAGAGATTTTCGGTGAGTTTTCAAGCGAGTTTTGATTTTTAGACCTGTCGAGACTATTGCTTTTTCTTCATCGAGAAATGGATGACAATGGTATTAAATATTGTGCAGATTATAATCGATTGTGCGTTCTTCAATTCGCGGCAATAAGATGAATACTTTAAATGAGCATACAGGTGATATTTACTTCTATATTGGAAGCTAAATGGAATTGGAATAAGCCGGTTTTTAAAGTTTCACCATATTTTGACATGAATCATTTACGTGAACAATCATGTAAACGATTTATATTTAAAGCTCCCAAAAAGAGTTTTTCTCCATGAAATGGCAATCAAGGTTAATTTTTGCAATTATAGTAGTGGAATGTTGCATGTTTGCAAATATTGCCCTCAATTGAGCTAGATTATAAAATTTATATTTTTTGATCATGTTCATAAAACTATCAAATAAGCTGTCATCAACGACATCAAACATATCTAAATGAAATAAATAATGTTCTAATGAATGACCTAATAATAATTATAGTATTTTCTCTTGCATTCTATTAGAGAGCCCTTGAGGTGATTTTTCACAAAAGCGGCGCTATACAAATCATCCAATTATTATTATTACTATTATTATCTTATACCCAGAGATAATACTAAAAATTATAATTACGTAGGTATATGTAAGTTATGTTTCTTAAACTAACTTAATATATACGACTGTGTTAAAAAAATTGAAGATCTGGAAATATTGAAAGGCTGATTAAAGCGTACACTTAGATGGTTTGGGTATGTAGAGTGGATGAAAGAAAAAGGTATTTAAAGTATAATATATGACGTGAAATTAAATGATACAAGTTGTTGAGGATGCCCAAGTCATGGCACGTGAATAAAGCAAGAAGTGTGTGCCAAGATCGAGTTATTCGGCGGTTCGTCCTTTCTGCCCACCCTTTGGGGACACGGTGTGATTGCTAGTTAGATAAACTTAAAACAATCTTATTAGTATGTACTTTAAAAAAATCTTTTATTTAAATTATGTTGTTTTTAGGCTATTATCAACTTGTAATTCTAATCATTGCGATTATTCCTGCATTAGAGTTTCCCTTTTTTTTAATATTTAATACTTTTCTGTAGCCCTACAATCAAAATTGTGTACAAGAT
>JAHDVE020010960.1:0-42656 GCA_022606495.2 Halesus radiatus
TCACTTTTATTTATACTTGTGCCGACCGGGTTTCGCTACTACCGTAGCTTCTTCAGGGCAGTATACAACTAAACTATGAACTAAGATACACATGTGTTATAGATTGATAAAAACAGGCGATTTCTAACGCTTCTAAGTTATCTAGTCGAATGCCGATTCTATTTTTATGCGGTAAACTAGTGTCTGTATTTTTATTGAATGTGTGGTCTGTTTCTAAGAGACGGTTGGCAAATTCCGAGGACCCATTATTATTGAGATATCTTGTGTTCTTTTACCCAGATATTAACATTACGCGACGTTTTGCCTACGTAAAATGCGAGGCAATCGGTGCATTGAAGTGAATAAATGCCCGAGTGGTGTAAACTGTCTTCTTTATCTTTACCATTAATTAAAAATTTACCTATATTATTATCTGTGTAAAATGCTGGTTTAATATCTGACGGAAGGTTTTTAATGCTTTGTTGAGAAAAGTTTGGTACAGTTGATTATTATTTATTATATTATTATTAGGGGGGGGGGTATTGTTGAATAAAAACTTTTAGCTTTACTTTTTATGCGGTAAACTAGTGTCTGTATTTTTATTGAATGTGTGGTCTGTTTCTAAGAGACGGTTGGCAAATTCCGAGGACCCATTATTATTGAGATATCTTGTGTTCTTTTACCCAGATATTAACATTACGCGACGTTTTGCCTACGTAAAATGCGAGGCAATCGGTGCATTGAAGTGAATAAATGCCCGAGTGGTGTAAACTGTCTTCTTTATCTTTACCATTAATTAAAAATTTACCTATATTATTATCTGTGTAAAATGCTGGTTTAATATCTGACGGAAGGTTTTTAATGCTTTGTTGAGAAAAGTTTGGTACAGTTGATTATTATTTATTATATTATTATTAGGGGGGGGGGTATTGTTGAATAAAAACTTAGCAGCGAAACCCGGTTGGCAAAAGTATAAATAAAAGTGATGTAAACAAAGTTATTGTTTTATTTTTTTTTTAAATAAATAACATTTTGCTGGGTCATAGACAAGGGAAGGGTAAATGGAGCCATCTTTTGCAACAAATCTTTATATATAAATTTGGATGTATGTATGGAGTTGGAATGCCAAAGCATTATATTTGTCAAATATGATTCTAAAATAAATAATTGTATGTTTCACGCATGTTGAATGCACAATATAGAGTTTTCCACAGATTTGGTTTGGTTTGGGTTAAGGGAGGTTAGAGATGTGCTGAATTAAAACATGTTGTCAAAATCCTTTATTTCGGTGGCCATCTTAGATTTCTAGATTTCCGCACTGATTTAATTCAAAATCGGTAGAGGAAAAGTAAGGAGGGAGCCGAAGTCGAATTTAAAGTTAAAATGCACAATTTCGGCGGCCATCTTGAACTTTTAGAGATCTGCAACGATTTAGTTCAAAATCTGTATAGGGAAAGTTAGAAGGAGCTGAACTCGAATATAATTTCAAATTGCAAAAATTTGGCAGCCATCTTATATGATTGAAACGCATAAAAACCAGCAAAAATTCAAGAGCGGATTTTGAAACTGCACCACTCATGTATATTGTTAATAAATCTAATTACTTTACAATTACAACAAAAAAGATAATTAATACAAAAGATAACACAGTTACTGTGTGGTGGAATGTCATTAAAAATAAATAACTGTGGTTTTGTAATCACTACATCAATATTGGTTGAAGCTATTCAGTTACAGACAAACACATCATCTCTAGGCCATAAATAATACACAAATTATAAATATACTAATTCTGTTTACACTGGCAATTAAGTACGTATTTAAAATTAATGGCGCGAAGAAGGTTGTGCAAATAACAAATTAATGCTTACTAAGGTTGGCGTGTTTCAATCATTGTAACATTTGATTTACAATCAGCAATGTATTTTTATTTTCGACATTTAAACAGAAAACTAACTAATCATCAACCCTTTTCTCTAAAGGGGTAGGCAGGAAGGACGGACCATCAAAGAACTCGGTCTTGGCATACACTTCTTGCTTCATTTACATTCAGACATCGTCTCATACATTTTCTTCTGTTATTCTGACTTCTGATATGGCCCAACTTAAGTATTTATTTATTTATTATTTTAATTTTTTAAAAGAAAGAGAAACATTCCCAGGTTATGAATAACCGGACAATATTTGAAAAACTCCTACTACCATCACAGTAAGCGGGAGATGTTTCTTGTGTCGTGATGAAGGACTTAGCCAGCCGAGGAATTGAACTCACGACGCCTGGGTGTGACCCAGACTCGATGCCAACTCAGCCACTGACCGGATTATTTGATAGATGTGATTGTCGCATGTCTTTCTTGGGTGTCCCTCGCTACTTTTTCCATTCACATTCACATCACATAGTCTCCTTACACTCCTTTCTTTATTCATTCGTTCCATATGCCCAAATCATCTAAGCCTCCCTTTTTTAATTGTACTCATTATCAGCGTTGCGAACTTTAATATTTTTCACATAATCATACATAATTTTACCACACATTCGCCTCAGAGATCTCATTTCTATAGAATTCATCATCCTTCCTCTGGTAGTTCCATCCCTCACTGCCATACATCAGGGTTGGTATTAGCTCTCCATTGTGGACTGCTAGCTTCACTTTTTTGGAGAAATTTTTGTTAGCGCCAACCGCGTTCAGTCCCCCGTTAATAGAGTTTCCTGCATTCACTCTTCTTTCAACATCCCTATCAGTCTTTCCATCTGTCGTAAACATACTTTGCAAAAATATCGATTCTCGGTTCATTTCAGCTTTTAACCAAATTATAATCATCTGTCAAGCATATCAGCATGACCTTTATGTTTGAAGACTGATCACAATTTGATTAAAAGCTGAAACGGGCCGAGAGACTCTTCAAATGTAAAAAAAAAACATAAGGGTGATATTCGATGAATTATGACAATTTCAAATGTGATGAAAATTCAAAACACCCCTATCTAAGTAATTTTTAATTCATTTTAAAAGATCAAATGATTACTAAAATAAACAATAAATTAATAACAATTACTTTGTAACTGTTTTAAAAGAGTGGTTTTAAACAAAGTAATTACATTGTAACAGTTTTAAAAAGGTGGTTTTAAACAAAGTAATTACATAATAACTGTTTTAAAACAGTGGTTTTAAACAAAGTAATTGTTATTAATTTATTAATTATAACTCCACGAAGAGATTACGCATCTTTTGAAGAAATTACTAAAATAAAAGTTTTTTAAATTTGTACTGCAAAACTTCGGGGGGAAATTTATTAAATTAATAATTAAAATGTATGAAAAAAAACATAACAAAGTTTCTGAAATAGATTTATTTTATTTATTGCTTACTAAGATTAGACACGTTGATCGCATTAGCACGTGTTCGCATAACGTCTGGAAGTTAAAATTGAAAACGGTTATTTTTTTTTAATCAAAGTTAATTTTTTAATGTGAATGAAAGAAAAACATTGTCGACATTTCGCCTCTTGCAACCACACTGCAATAAGTCTTAGGCCCTTCATACAAAAACCTATGCAAGAATCCGTTAATCCGATATCTCTGAAAAACCCATCCAAATTAGAATGGGGGAGTAAATAAAATCATATAAATAATGTGGATTAACCGCAGTTTGAAAATGACCTTGAATGCCGAAACAACTGTCACAATAATAAAATCTAAAAATACTTGCAGAACTTAATGATAACATTATTAAATTTGATTTACATAAAAAAAAAAAATTTATTCGATACTCGCCGACTGGAGTACCTTCGCGGCTACGGCAATACATCCGCAAGGAGATTCGTACACAGGAACACGTTGCCGACATTTTTAAATCTTTAGCTTGGTAAATCCCTGAATTATTTTAAGGAATTTTACTGTTTCAGTTTCTTGGGAAAATACTAAAAAGTGAAGAATAGATAATTATGCTTATTTTATTTATTTATTTATTAACGCCGAAACAACTGTCATAATAATAACAAAACGTTAATATTTGTAGAACTTAATTCATAGCATTAAATTTGAATAAATTAAATGGAGTTCTACGAATTAAACACAAAAACAATTGATAAATTAGTTTTGTTGATTTTTCGTTTCTATTTCTTCACTTTTCTTCAATGTTCTCTTTTGCAATGGAACCATTTTAACTTACGGCAGTGCGAAATGTCAATAATGTGAGATTTTTCCCTGAAAGCTTTGCAGTATGAGAACAAAACAAAATGTAAATGGATTAAATGCCAGTAATATGGGTTAGATGATTAATGATTTGGGAGGAGGACCCCTACCCCGTAGAGTATGTCTGTTTGTCACTGACCGCGCGCATGCTCGTGGGGCATCTCGCCGGGCAGGTTGAGGAGTGCGGCCACGCGTCGACGGGCTGGACACGCGGCTAGCCACGTGCCTCCCTCTCTGCCGGGCTCCATGTCACGACCTGGAATGTTAGATTGTTTTGTTAGAATATAGAAGCTGGATGTACTGTACTGAGCCCGCAGAAACTTTAACAGTACACACCAGATTCACTCGTCATATATAATACCCAAATGGAAACCTGTAAATGGTCAAATTTATATCACTTATTAATTACTTATTAAACTGTTGGTCTCCCAAATAAACAGGAACAAAATAAAATAAAATGAGGTATTCTGCGAAGCTGAAAGAAGTTGGGAGGGGAAGATGAAGGTTGAGCATACCTGACTACATATTTAAATCTACCGTTGTGCAATGAGAAACTATTACTTGTTCCATCAAGATAAAATAAGCAGACAAACAATTTAAACACGGTCAATGAATTTCACAAACTTCCAAAAACAACAAATCAAAGAACAGTATCCGGCTTCACTAGAAATTATACCAAAATAATTATTTGTACAAAAATCCCAACTGCCTGAGGCCAGTGAAAACCTGTGGTGTGCCACAGGGCTCCGTTCTTGGGCCATTATTATTCTTGATTTATATAAATTAATGGTTATATTGTGAGGCTGAAAGGATTGGGGAGGGGGAGGAGAATGGTTGGGAAGTACCTGGCTTTTCGTACCTGGTCACCAACAATGCTAAAGCCATTTTAAGGAATATTTCGGTTCTAAATAGAGGTCTTTCACCAGGGTGATACTGATAGAATCTACCACCCTGACTGCAGATAGCAAGTATAGGCAAGAAGTAAATATCTTCTCTCATGCAGTGTCCTATACGAGTGTGCAACACTAAGTATGAATTTAATACAGAGACACTTTATAACAGCAGTTAAAATGTTAAAAAGAAGGAAAAAAAAAAGTAGCATATCAATTATTGTTGATAAATGTCCGTTTTGGCAACATAAAAGTAGGGATTTTAAGCCAAGAAATTGCTAAAACCTGGAGCGTTTTACAAGTTTGCCGCATTGTGCGCCAGAGGAATGTAATTTCATAATTACTGACTTGTTTTTTTTTTGCAAAATGATGTTTTTGTAAATGGTATACCGTCTTTCCGGATAATGTGTTTATGTATTTATAAAAAATGTATGTACGAGTATATATTACAAGTAGTTTCCCCAGAATAGCTTCACATATTTAGAGAAATGATTTTTTCCTGTCTCGTGTTAAAAAAAGATAAAGAAATGAAATGACAGTACTTATTTTTTCAGTTGGCAGTATGACAAACGAGAAGTGAGAATATTTTAAATGTAGTATTATTCTTAAAGGAAACAATCAAACTTTGTTTTAACCACTTTTATTTTTCACATGACCTTTCTAATGACCTCACAAAATCATCAAAATTACTTTCAGTATGATACCACCATATATCAACAGAAAGAAGGACTACCGATGGGAGTCCCTACCAGTCCTCTAATTGCTGATATATTTATAAATGATTTGGAAACAACTGTTTTAAATTCGACATCCACTCTTTTAAAAAATATTTCGCTTTGGAAGAGCGGACGACATTTTCTGCATTTCGACATTGTACAAACATAGTTAAAGGTCAAAATTCGTTGAGAACGTGATCATTTCGAATCGGCTCCATAGTGAGCGTTGGCATTCCTAGGGGTAATAGGAGAAACAAAAAACTGTTGAGAATTTAAACTAGCATGAATTTTTTAAAATTTGAGCTACACTTTGAAACTACACGATGTACATAATAAATTTATGAAATAGCATGTTAGTTTTCTTACAAGGTAAAAATTTACAGAACAATTCTGAACTGTTGTATTGAAATCTTAATCGAGGACCAAAGTCATGAATCACAAACAATAAATGGGAAATGCAGTTCCCAACACAGTACATTTAAGATGCAAAATATAACTATTTAAGTTTTGTTTTTTTGATGATAAGTCGACTTATGGTAAGTATCCAGAAGACTTCCTCATTCTTCATACGCACAAATTACTTATCACTTTACTTACAATGAATAACACCCATTTCAGTCACTGGAGAAGAAAAATATTGCATAATTCATAGCTTGGTAAAGTTCTAAAAGTTTTGGTAAGGTTTTTAGGTTAGTTTTTTTTTTTTTAAAACCCAAACTGAGAGCCTAAAAACCTATTTAATATTTATTTATCTATTTTACACGCCCATGGGGCTTTAATATTATATGAAGTGGTTACATTTCTCAAACAAGTGTTTTTTATTACTGACTGTATAAATAAGCATGTGAAATACAAAATAAGGTGTAAGTATAAAAACCTTTACAGAATAATGTTTAAGATACAAAATGGTGCATGTATCAGTTATTGTATTTTGTAAACTATTTGATATTATTGTGTTTTTCTTAGTCCTTCTAACTAGAGAGTTCTGTGATAAGGTGAACTAGAGTTATTTAGGTACTTTAATGTTACGTAATTAGGTGCGTCTTCTATGTCATTTTTAAGGTTGTTTCATTGACCTCTTTCAGCCACACATTTATTCTTTACTTGTACTCATCAAACTTTTCTATTTATTTTATATCAGGGGGAAGGATGTTATGCAGTTGGTTTTATAACAAGGAATGTTTTTATGCCATTTTGATTAGATCTAGCGTCATGATTGAAAATAAATATTTACTTACATACAAGCGTTAGTGCTAAAAAATGGTTGCATACATTAATAGTTAGTTACAATGATTTACAAATTAATAAAATTAACAATATTTTGACATGAAAAAATAGATTAGGTGAGTTTTAAACGTTGAATTAGTCATGTTAAAAATGTCAATATCATCATTTGTTAGTGAAAGGTGACATTTAAAAAGGTCCTTATGCCTGGTATATCATGTAGGTACCCTTACGTTGACAAGACCCAGGAGTTCGCAACAGCCGAGGTCAGAAATAAGGAACTCCAGTGAAACATATAATGGCTTTAAAAATATATATTCATATAGATCAGCAAATGCTGATTCTGAATACATAACTTTTATTATATACGTAGAATTTATAAAATGTTATTTTAAAGTGGAAAAAAAATCATCTCATCAAAACACTGTGTTATGTTGGTACAATTGCATTTGGAACATCTGACGTCACAAGCGCATTCTGTTTTTGTATTAGTATGGACATTTTTATTTTTCACTTTTGTTATGTATTTTTAATATTTATTTTTTTAGTTTTGTGAAATTTAAACTTAATTTGGGTGACTTTAAGCTCTATAATTGTTGTTCAATATAAAAAACTATTATTAGTGAAATAAATTAGAGTATTCATGAGCAAACCAATTATCAATACGGATATTATGATAATATTAATGCTCAATGCTATTGTTATTCTTTGAGTTAAAGTTTCTAAAAAGGTACATAATTTTATTACATATGTTTAGTTATGGTTTACTATGAATAGAATATAAAATTATGTACAGTAAAGCTCATCCTTGTTTTGGCATTTGACATTCTAACCTAAAAACTGACCGGCCAACGTTTTGGTGGACTTTGAAAAATTGTAACTTTGAAAATTATTTTAACTATGTAAACTCACTTAAAAAAAAAAAAACGAAATACACCAGTGCTTAAGCATGAACTGGAAAAATTGTACTGGAGTTCCGTATTATAATTTCAAAAAAGAAACATAGGTCACTAATGTTTCTTCTATCTTCAAGCGTATGAATTTTTAAGGTTTTTGAATAAAAAGGTTTAGTTTATTTCTTCGAAGGGAATATTTAATTTTTAATTAATGAAACGTAAAAATTTTCACTGAATTTTATTCAAAATTTTTAATGCAAATTTTATGGTGAGGTGACCAAACTACAGAATTATACTCTAATTGGCTGCAAACTAACGAGACAAATAAAATTTTCATTAGTGAATTAAAGTTTTTATGGTTCTCAGCAAAAATTCTAATGTTTTTATACTGTTGTTTGTAATGTGATTTATGTAGTGTACAAATTCTAGTGTTTCATCAAATATAACTCCTAATCATAATTATATATTTTTATGAAATTAATATTATTGTATTATATATAATATTAAAAATTAATGAAAAACTCCTTTTATTAGTTTAATTACAAAGAGGAACAACTTTTTCAGTCACCAGAGAAGCAAAATCACACATTTTTATGAAGCTAAGTAAAGTTTCAAGTTTTTGTAAGACTTTAAGTAAATTTTTTTTTTTTTATTTACGAAAAAAACCAAAACTAAGAACCTAAAAACCTATTTTATGTCTAATTAATAGTAAAATTACACAATTGCGCTTAATTTTTTTTTCTTTTTCTTTAAACCCAAACTAATAACCTATTTTAAATATAATACAGCATATTAATTCAATATAAAATAGGTTATTAGGTTCTTAGTTTCGGTTTACAAAGAAAAAACGAAAAACTAATTTAAAAATTCCACACAAAAACTTCAAACTTTACTAAACTTTAAATGAATTTCGCGTATGCCAATATTTTTTTCTAATTTGTAGTAATCTGAACGAAGATTATTTTAAAAACCTATGTGCATAATAACAGTGAAGCGGAATTGTGAATTAATATATTGCATTATATTTAAAATAAGTTTTAGGTTCTTGGTTGGTTTTTTTTTTTAAATAATAAAGAAAACGTGCAAATATATATTTTTATCCTGCATTTTTGTGATGATTAATAAATAGTTGCATAATTTTGGTTACCTCCAATAACAGTTGGATCTTCTTTCCACGGGGCTGCTTTAGCAGCAGGCCTGGCGTAGTATTCATCTCTATTAGTGGCCAATATTAACCTATAACCTCCAACAGCTGATCCGCCGGTATGAATAAACAAAATACACATTTCTCAACATTCACCGTGAAATAACGGCACAAAACTAACAACAGTTACTGGCAACTGACTACTCACAACTTTACTTACAATAACTGACTAAGTATTGAAAATAATAAAGAAGGTTCAAAATCAAAATAGATAAGTAGTTGCTATCACAAAACCGTATCTTATCTTCTAAGTTGAATTCAAACAAAACAACTAGGAAACAGTTAAAAACAACTTTATCGCTCATCTGACATCTGTCATGGTGACAGATTATGTGACATTTCTGACATCCGTAATCTATGGTCAACCACAGATGCGATTATTTTAGACCGAAGTTTCTCAAGTTTTTAAGGTTCATCGCCCCCTTTACAAATTTTTTTTTTCATAAATAATTTATATATATAACATGGATAGCCACCCCCCTACCTTAAGAATTAAAATGCCTAGAAGTGCGATAAACTCTCCAGATTTCGTTTGTAAATCTAAATTCAAATTTCCTTTAGAAAGCCTATGGAAATCAAAAATGCGAAAATATCTATTTTTGCTTTTCTATAAAAAAAATCTTGCATTGAACATTTTCCTATTGTAAGCTTTAAAAACAATTGTAAGTAAGTGTTTACTTTAATTTTTTATTATTTATTAGTGACTATATTAACCATCCAATGGGCAATATGGCCTATCCAGGCCATTTTGTTTTGAAAAAGTGACTTTTGTTTCCATTGACTTTTCGGCAAGCGGTTTCAATATACTATACAACTCGGCGAGGTATGTCGAATGGTTCAATTATCGATGAGTTTGCGTTTAGTTGGAAGAACAAAAAAAAATTTAAGACAAAAAATTCAAGGACTGTACCACATAGCCTAGACAGGCCACATCGCATATGCTGGGAGATAATAACTCCAGAAATGGTGGATATAATAGTGCATGAGACGAACTGCAAAGCAATGGAGTGCCTAAATGCCCTCCTGCGTGATGAAAAAGTGTTTCCATTACACAACAAACACTAGTAAAAACCAAGAAATAACATTTCATTTAACGCCTCTAGTCTTGATAATAAATAATAATTTTACATATACATTACTATTATACTATAATAGTAAAAATGAGACAACATGGCTTTTATGAGTCTGTTTCGGGCTGGGAGGAATACCTCCTCAAAAAACTCTACGGCTATTTATTTTCTGGGAGAAATATCTACCAAAAAGACTCGAGGGGTTAAAAGTACAGCAATTTACTTATAATTATAAATAATACAATTATTTCCGAGTGATATTATTGTAATGCCATACTCACACAGAGTTCCGTATTTATTTTTTCAATTAGGAAAAGTTGGGGTAAACGCACAATGAATAACATAAATAATTTAATTGTAATTTAAAACACTAGAGCTTTGTAAAAAATTATGTGTTACGCTGTGATGTCATAATAAATAACAATGAACTACAACTACATCGACAGAAATGGACCACGGTTGTCCGCATTCAAAGGGGCGTAGATGATTGGACGCCTTCACCTCGTGACAAACTGCGTTAGGATCATTTAAAAAAAAATTCTAATAGTAAAACTTAATGGTTAATGATAACTCATTAGAACTATATGTATATTTACCCCTGCCTCGTTTTTCCCGACTTACCCTTACTCGGGGTGAAGGGTGTAGTATTAAACTCAACTTTTAAGTGCGAAAACGACACACGGTTGTATGTCTATTTTGTTTAAACTCACATTATTGCTTGAATTTCTATCTGTTTAAAATAAAGAATTCCCTAGAAATGTGAGTGTATTTAGTTAATTAGTTAAGAAATATTTGTACAGCGCCCTTGAGGTGATTTTTCACAAAAACGGCGCTATACAAATCATCCAACTATTATTATTATTATTATATTTGTTACTTTGCCGCATTTTATGTAAATATTGTGTGACAATAATATGTCTGTAATATCATTGGTGTACATCACTTAATTTCATGGATACATTCTGCATCAGCCAAATTTATAACTAAAAGAAGTATTTCATGTAAACAGGGAATGAAAGTCATTAAAGTCAAGACTAAAATGTTTTATTCAGTTTATTGGAATAACTAATTGAAAAGCTTTAAACCTCATTGTTTAATCATTAAAGAAAATAAACAAATCTCAAATGAAATGTGAAACAGAAAAAGACACAGAAAATAAGAAAAGTGAATATTGAAGATGATATTAGTCATTCATACTGAGGTATGATATAGATCATAGGTTCCCAAAGTGGCACATACGAACCCCTGGGGGTCCATAAAGATTTGCAGGGGGTCAATGGCAGGGAGAAAATAAAGGGGGTCCACGGATCGAGTTCATTTAGACTGCACGTATAGTAAAGCACAGTAGTAAGTTTCGCTTGACAAGCCTACTGCGCACAAGCGTATCGCGTCCACCCAGTGAATAAACACCACATGTACAGTATTGTACCGAAGTTTTGGATAGACAGACTGGGAGAGGATCCACGGAAAATCAAAAGAACGGCAAAGGGGTCCACGGGGAAAAAAGTTTGGAAACCTATTATATAGATAAAAATGAGGGAAAGTAATAAGGTCTCATTAGCTCAGTGGCTAGAGTGCTAGTCCCAGTAATACAGATGGGCGGGCTTCGATTCCCAGATGCGACCGTAACCTTATACGAGGTGTGTTCAAAAGAAAAGGTGAATTTTGAATTTTCGCAGGCTGTATACATTCGATTATCGATTTTTTTTTTGTTATGTTGGTACACATATGTTTATCATATGTTAGCATTATCAGCCATTTTGGATTAGTGGTGTGTTTTTGACAACTGGAAAGGTTAGTCACGTTTTTGTGTGTTCTTCGATATTTTACTTTTGAAAAAAATTAATCAAGGAATATGTATTAAATTTTGCGTTAAAAATGGAAAGAAGTGCTCCAACACACTTAAAATGTTGACTGTGGCATTCGGCGAGTCTACTTTGTCTCAAAAAAGTGTTGCTTTACAGAAGGCCGAGAAGATGTTAATGACGATGAGCGTCCTGGAGTTGCAACCACGTCAACAAACGAAGAAAACATCGAAACAGTGAAGAAAATGGTTTTGGAAAATCGTTGAATCACTATTAGGGAAGTTGCAGAGGATGTTGGCATATCAATCGGCTCATGCCATGCAATTTTCTCGGATGTTTTGGGCATGAAACGTGTGGCAGCGAAGTTTGTTCCGAAATTGCTAAATTTTGAGCAAAAGCAACGTCGCATTAGTATCGCTCAGGAGTTGTTGAATGATGTCAACGACGATCCAGATTTGCTCAAAAGGGTCATAACTGGTGATGACACGTGGGTATATGATTATGACGTCGAAACCAAGGCCCAATCATCCCAATAGAAGCGGCCAGAAGAGCCAAGACCGAAAAAAGCACGCCATGTTCGATCAAATGTGAAGGTTTTGCTCACTGTTTTTTTCGATTACAACGGCGTGGTGAATCATGAGTTCTTGCCAACAGGTCGTACGGTTAATAAGGAATACTACAAGGAAGTTATGCAACGTTTGTGTGAAGCAATATGGCTCAAACGATCGGAATTGTGGAAAAACAAATCATGGATTTTGAATCACGATAATGCACCAGGTCACACATCAATGTTTGTTCGTGATTATTTGGCCAAAAACAACACCGTAATCATGCCTCAACCACCGTATTCACCATATTTGGCTCTCTACGACTTTTTCCTATTTCCGAAACTGAAGAGATCAATGAAAGGAAAGCGTTTTGCCATAATTGATGAGATAAAGTCAGAATCGAAGAACGAGCTGATGGTCATACCGAAAAGGGCATTCCAGAAGTGCTTCGAGGATTGGAAGAAGCGCTGGCATAAGTGCATTATATCTGAGGGGGATTACTTTGAAGGGGAGAAAATGGATATTGATGAATAAATAAATACTTTTCGAAAAAATTCAAAATTCACTTTTTCTTTTGAACACACGTCGTATTTTCTGTGCCTTTTTCCTATTTCGTAATTCATTTGAGAATTGTTAATTTTATCTTCAATAATTAAAATGTTTTACTAAATCGAATTTTTCATACTCACCTGAAAAAAAAAAAAGAATAATTTATTTCATAAACGCATTTTATTCTAAGGTACAGGCCTTAATAATATACATATTTAAATTTAAAAAAACATAACATAATTGATAATTACAGAAGGAGCTTAACATACTGTGTAACAAAATTAGTGATCATTGCGCTTATGGATGGCTGGTGACATTAATATTACTGTCGGTAGCAGCTGGTGGCTTGTACCGCACTATCCTGAAACAGAAAAAACATATAATATTAATCTTAACTTGTAGTGTGCCGGAATTGCTCATCGGATACACATACAAAGTTGAACGCATACAAAGCGTACCCGATTGACAATGTCAAAAAATCATTTTTCTGAATGTAAGTACCTATTCTGGGGAAACTACTCATGATAGATATACACAATTTTCATAAATATATAAATCGACAGCCTCCATGGTTGAGTGGTTACGATCCTCGGTTACGAATCCGGAGGCCGCGGGTTCAAATCCCGGCGTGCGCAAGTAAATTTTATTTGATTAATTTGTGTTATTTCAAAATTTGGTCATTCAAAATAATATATAAATAGTATATTTGAGGCACGTCCAGAGTGGCAGATACTTTTAGTATCGCCCTGGTGAAAGACCACCATTCAGAATCGAAACATTGCTTGAAATGGCTTTAGACATGTTTGGTGACCAGATTTGAATAGCCAGCCAATTCCCCACCTTCCTCTGCCTCATCTCCTTCCCCGCCCCATTACTTTCAACCTCACAACATACTGGGGATCCATAATCTCACTGGCTTCAGACGGTTAAGAGCAGTTGAGACTCAGTAGTTGAGTTGTGCAGTACTCACATTAGAAAAAGAAAAGCATTTTCTGGTAAGATGGTACAATTAACAAAAACATCATTTTGTAAAAAAAAAACAAGTTATTAAGAAAATAGACTTAGGTGGGCCATGCGCAAATTTACCCTCGGCACTCTGCGGAAGTATTAGACTGCGGGCATTCCAAAGGTTCCATCCATTGTTTGTTCCAAGCAACATTTTCCTACTGCATATAATGATGATAGTAGGACGAATTAAAAATCGTCAGGTTAAGGGGAACGGCTGCGCTGCCTGTTTCATACAAAACTCAATTTCGGATTGGAGGCCAAAATACCCATCCAAACGGAATGATCTATTTTTTTTTAATTTAGTAAATATCTAGTACAGATGAAAAGTATTTTATTTAGTTTTGTTTTACTTTTTTAAGTATGTGCAATGAAAAAAAATCCATTTTCCTAATTTTAGAGGCAGCTTAGAAAATTATTTGCGGGTTTATCGTACCTTTTAAAAAATATATCACATTTGCTATGTAAGTATGATTACATAAATAAAAATAAAACATTTAAAAAAAAAAGGTTTTTTCGGGTCCAGATTTTAAATTCTGTATGGCAAATTTGTGTTCCACCATAAATTGGTCGGTTTTAATTTAATTTAAAGTTCACCATAATGCTTATTTTATTATTTAAAAAATAAAATTAATTTTATATTTCATATTATATTTTCAAGGCACACGGGTTATAACTTTTTTTTAATCACCGTTCGACCCTAAATAGTTGTTCCTAAATTCCTAAATCAACTCCTTTAATGGCAGATATTTCACAAGTTAAAACATAAATAAATAAAATACTTCTCATCCGTACTAGATATTCACAAAACCTTTAACACTTACCACTCCTTTGTCGGGTGCCAGCCGACATCAGTATTTGCACGCTACAACTCAGTTGTCGGCTGGCGGCCGACAAGATAAGACGTGCGTGCGCGGTGTATTTTCGCGTGCAAAACTTGACACGTGACGTTGTTTCTTGTGATTATTCGATAAAAAACATTTAAATTCACATTTTAATAAGATTTTGACTGTTTTCCGTTTTTGTTTTACTGTAAAATAACCTTTTTGTAACTGCCTATCAATAAATTAATATTTTGACATTATTTAAATTAGAGTTGGCTTACAACAAATATTAAAAAATAGTGGAGTGGTAAGGGTTAATTAAAAAAACAGATCATTCAGTTTGGATGGGTATTTTGGCCTCCAATCCAAAATTCAGTTTTGTATGAAACAGGCACCGCAGTCGTTCTCCTTAATCATAACATGAGAATTTTTTCCTTTTAAAAAAAATTAAAGAATTTATAGAAGTAACATATTTTTTTACCCATTTGAGACCCGAACCTAGGACCTCTCGGTCTATCCAAGACTAGCGCTCTTATCCACTGAGCTAATGCCACCGCATTGTTCTCCATCATCTTGATGGACATCTATTGACTTTTTCTACAAGTCTAGGATTAATATCAAATTTTTATTGAAATAACTTATTGGAGCTTATAAACCACATCGTAATATATTTTTTTAGTCATTAAAAATAATATTAACAATTCTCAAATGAAATATGAAACAGAAAAGACACAGAAAATACTTAATTGTTTGAATAAAAACAATGACAAGAAATTTTCACAGACTTACTTTTGACTGTGGCTTGGAATGGGAGTAAAATGCGTCCGCTCGTGTCGTGTTTTGTGTGAAATATGCCCAAAGGTTGTATCACAAATGCTGCAGGCATAAGGCTGCTCTTTAGTGTGGGTTCTAAACAAACAAAAAACAAATATTTATTTAAATTACCTAGGGAGATAGCTTTTTTTTTTAAGAAAAAGACAAACATTCCCGGGTTACGAATAACCTGACAATATTTGAAAATCTCCTATTAGCATCACACTAAGGCTGCTCTCTGACGGTCCGGTGAGGAACGAACATTTCACTCTTTACTGCAGACACTGCGTAGAAAAGTCAACTTTGCTAAAGTAAGGTAACGGTTTGCAACGCAGTCCATTGTGGGACTTTTCTGCGCAGTTTCTCCAGTAGCGAGTGAAAAGTTCGTTCCTCACCGGACCGTCAGAGAGCAGCCTAAGCGGAAAATGTTGCTTGTGTCATGATGGAGGACTTGGTCAGCTGAGGAATTGTACTCACGACTCCTGGATGGGACCCAGAAGCGATGCCAACTCAACCTAGTCGTACAATCTCCTTTGGTCATCTTTATAATTTTCGATCATTTTTATAATTAACACCGTGTTCGTGAACGGCATTCGTGTAGTGTTTGCATCTCATAAAAGAAGCAACAACACACACCGTCAGTGTACAAAAGACGCTTCGCAAGTTTTATGAAAGTCAGAGGGGAGACGGCAAGGCGGGCGTGGGTGGGCAGCGATTCAGAGAGCTGACTCACACACACATAAAATTACCCTTGTAACTACACACTACACTCTCAATATTGCCGTAACGGCTTTACAGAGAGCTAGGTGTCCAACGGATATGGCACGGCAAGCAAGCCGGTAAAATAAAAGCATTGTCATACAAACCGATACGTTATTATAAAAGCACCCAATAGACCGTTTAGGTTAGGTTCAAGAGTGAAAAATACTCTTAGTATCGACCTGGTGAAAGACCACCATTCAGAATTGAAACGTTGCTTATATACTTTATACACACGTGATGAAAACGAGGAAAAAACATCAGCAACACATTGAATACGTTCAATGCTTTTGATTGACGGCCTCCATGGTTGAGGGGTAAGACTCTCGACTACGAATCCGAAGGTCGCAGGTTCAAATCCCAGCGTGCGCAAGTAAATTTTATTTAATTAATTTGTGCTGTTTCACGATTAATTCATTTAAAAATAATATGTAGTATTTTTGCGCACGTTCCAGAGTGGAAGATACTCTCAGTATCGCCCTGGTGAAAGACCACCATTCAGAATTGAAACGTTGATTGAAATGGCTTTTAGCCGGTTTGGTGACCAGATCTGAATAGCCAGGTATTTATCCACCTTCTCCTTCCCCCCCCCCCCAATACCTTCAGCCTCACAACATTCTCCAGTTGGGGATGCCATAGTCTAACTGGCTCCAGAGGGTTGGGAGCAGTTGCGACTCTTGTGCGGTATTCATATTAAAAAAAAGGCATTGAGGATTCAATCTCCTGCTAGCTAAGTTCTCCATCATTGCTCAAGCAAAATTTTCCACTTAAAATTATAGACGTAAAAGGAATTCAAATATTGCCAGGTTATTAATAACCCAGGAATGTTTGTCACTCTTTTTTTTAAATAAATTTATAATGAGTTTAAAAAAAAATTGTTGAATTCTTCTTCTTGTATCATTTCCTCATTGCTGAGGATTATGACCCCTACTCCAATTTCCATGGTGGACAAGGCTTCTCCACTTCTCACGGTCCTAAAAAGTATCTATGTATCCAAAAAGTGGTTACCTAATATGAAGAGTGAGGTTATATTTCTTGAAGAACTTCCTTCCGCAGTCCGGGTACGTACATTCATGCGTTTTTTCCTTTAAATGTTTGTTAGCCATGTGCTCTTTCAACTGAGAAAAACAATAAACACATTAGTTAAAATGGTCGAAAAAAAAATTGGCTAAATGAAAAAAAATGTCTCAAGAAAGGAACATCTTGCAATGGGATGTTTTTCACAAACTATCGTCAAATACCGTAGATATATATTAATATGCACAACTGTTGACATTTCCATACAAAATGCTACACTAGCGCCCTCTAGCAGCCCGAGTTGTATAAATTGGGTTTTTCAATACATTTTACGATAATATTTAAAATTTATTCTTATTTAATTATAAAAATTGTTGTAGCATGTTGCCAGCATTTTGACAAAGCCACCCGTGTAATTAAATATCACAGACGTCAAGATACTGACAACATGCTACTCTATCGCCTCTAGCGGCCCAGACTATATATAGGCTTCCAGACAGTATTGCTGTCGTAATTAATATTTTATTTTATTTGTAAACAATCAGGACAGTGCGTGACAAGGCTTTCACGCCTCCCTCAATCTCTATCTTTTCCCCCACTCTTTACTAATCCCTAGCCACGCCCCAACCCCCACTGTGCCACTAATTATGTATGTTCTTCCATAATTTTATAATATTGTTCAGTATACACTTGCCGTTGCAGTTGTTCCGAAACCAGTAGGCGTGTAAAATAAATGTGGTTTAAACAAAGTTTGAGTGTTTCATTTGATGAAATACATATTATTTGATTGTTTCCCGAAATATTTTAAAGGTCATTAGAGAAAGTGACAACCTTCTAGCATTAGGTCCTTTCTTAGTAGGTATTATCGTAGTGTAAGCGAGTAGGCGTAGTGTTATCTCATTCACACCTGTAATATTCATCCCAACTTTAAATTACGAAAACGACATACGAACCCACATTCATCGCGTTCAACAGAAATATCTTTTAAATGTCCGTCTTTGTCATACAAAAACGATGTTTGAATTAAGAATTTACTGTAAACCTAAGAGTATACTCGTGTCATATTTTGTGTTCATTTTGTAAGACAATAACGTGTCTATAAGTATGTAATGTCATTGATGGACACAGAATTTGCATGTTAGCCACATGTTTTTTTAAATTTGCCACCATAGATAAATAAAAATGTAGATGATTAATTTGTATTTAGGTACTTTCATGACGTATTTTTATAAAAACAGCATAACTATAGATAAAAGTAGATGGTTAATTTAGGAAGGTACCTTTGAGGCATCGGGGAATAGTGCAGGACAGAGAGAGCACTGAGTTGGTGGGAGATGTTTAGAGGAAGTATGTCGCACCAAGCTTGAACGCCATGAAAATGCCTCACCGCAGGTTTCACAGACATGCCTTTTCTTCTTCTTATTGTGAGTTGCTGCAATAAAATGTTACAACTGGCGTAATCAAAAACCTTTATGGAATTGATTTTGGAAATCTGTACAATAATAATAATAATAATTGGATTACTTGTATAGCACCGTTTTTGTGAAAAATCACCTCAAGGGCGCTGTAAACGTATATAATATGTATATATAATATATAATATGTAAATCTCTTTTACATGTTGTATTTTTTAGCACTATCATGGATAATATTTCAAAGCTCAATAGCTCAGAATGTAAATGATTTTGGGAACAAAAAATATTTGTGTTGAAATTTCAGACAGAAAAATTTGTGCAATTTTCATGACGCCAGAACTCAAGTGTTTTTGATGTTCCGAAAAAAAAAGTGAAAACGCAGGTTGTCATGAAATAGACTTGAATTAATAATTTGCTGTTTGACACGCTTAACTTTGCAGGCGACCAAAGGAGGAACTAATGAAAGAACAATTTTCTAAATGCATAGATTTTTTGTATCCACAAAATCTACACTAACGCCGCCACCAACTGCAAAGTTAAAGTTGTCAAGCAGGAAAATGGTTAAAAATTGAACCAAAACATTCAGTGGTTAACATTTTTAAAAAAACCTACCCATATGAGATTTGAAATTATCCTTTTTATGGAAAACCTTTTTACACATCTGACACGTAAAACTGTTCTTATTTTTCAAATTCGAAATATCGTCTTTATCTATGGTTGCCGAGTGAACAATATTTCCACCATTTTGTTTTTGATCAAATATTTCCCTCCGAAACATATTATTATCATTGGAATCAGTAATATTTAATATCTGGCATTCTGCAATATCATTGTCAGTTTGAAAAATATTCTTGTTTTGATTGTTCGAAGTTTGGTCATTAATGAACATGATGACATCATCTTTTTTGGACTTATTGGAATTCAGATTGTTCCAACGTTCGTCAGCGCTTTTAGAAATGATAAAAGAGTTGTCTTCTATGGTTTCTCCATTGATACCATTACAATAGTCTTCTTCCGTGATGTTTTCCGTGGTGTGTTGTTTGTCTCCATCATCGACGTGGATGCTTAAGGTGCCGTCGTTGAGGAGTTGTTTGATCCTGTTGGGATCCATGTCACTGTTCAGGCTGATGATGAAGGTGTCTGTGTCATCAGTGGCGAAGAATTCCACCTGGTCTTCCTCTACGATCCTGATGAGTTCATCCGCTTGGTCTTGGGAACTGCTTTGCAACTAAAAAAATAAAAATTGGTTTTTATTGGAAAGGTATCAACTAGTGTGAAAACGATAACCTGTGGTGTGCCACAGGGCTCGGTTCTAGGGCCATCATTATTTTTGATTTATATAAATAAATGGTCATGTTGTGAGGCATAAAGAAATGAGGAGGGAAAGAAGGTGAGAAGAGGAAGGTTGAGAACAATCTGGTCACTAAACATGGCTAAAGTCATTTCAAGGAAAATTTCTATTTAGAATGGAAGTCTTTCACCAGGGTGATACTAAGAGAATTTATCAATATAACATATTGTCTTATTTTTTAAAGTAAAATGCATTAGAAGCTCAATAGCTTATGATGGAAATGATGTTGAGAGATGAAAATAATTACTTTGCCCCATAAATTCCAAACAGAAAGAGGTGTGCAAATTTCTGTTCCATAGCCAATATTTTAGTAATATGTATATGGTAACTAAATGTTATTAAGTATTACCTGTTTGGTTAGCTGCGTAATTTCGGTGTTAATAATTTCCTCAGATGTATCTTCACTGAAAACACTTCTGACATTTAATATGTTATCACTGATGGGTTTGCTAATTGAAGTATACCCACTACTGGAACCCAACTTCTTATAGTTCCTCGTATTCAACCTTGTCCTTTTTTTACACTTATTTTGTGTCATCTTTTTGATATGTGTATTTTTCTTTTTACTCTTCGACAATTCAGAAGTTTTAACCAATTCCGATTCAAGAATAGGAGATAGCAAAGGTTCGGAAAATTCAATACGACAATCTGCACTTTCGACATCTTTATTATGATTTGATATCTCTGATAGATTCAACGTAGAATTCAGTTCTTGATCGTTAAAGAGTTCCATATTATCCATTTGTGATTCAGACAAATTTTCCAACAGTTCAAAGTTGACCATATTGTAATTCGTTTGCGAGTAATCCGCCAATATATCGCAGCTTTTACTATTGTTTGTATCAGCAAGCGACGGGAAGTTTACAACATCATTGACACAAGAATTCTCCGCTTGTAGCGAGTGTTCGTTGTTCAAATAATCAAGTGGCTTATCAAGAATTTTGGCAGGAAACTTATCGAACACATTGATATTATCACAATTTTTTGACGATGCTTCAGAATCATTTAAATCTGCAAATGGAATTGTAGCGGGTTCGCCGTTGTGAAAAAAGAATTTGCTTCCCGTTGAGTCAATTTCAGCATCATTTAAAATAAATTCGTTCGGCATCAAATTTTCACTTCCTGCTATAGTTTCATCGAATGGTGGAATGCATTTTTGCACAATTGCTTCTTGTAAATCAGTTTCATTTGAAAATATTGAACTTGTAATACTATTGTCATTGCTTTCTTCACTACCATGGAGAAAGTTTTCCAAATTAAATCCGTTTTCTTCTTCAACGGATTCAAACGAATCCAGATTACTTTCTTGTTTTATGTTGTCTATGACTTTTGAAACATAATTTTCATTTAACGCATTATTGTCTATGTTGTTAGCGGTGTAATCCGTTTCTATGGAATTTATATCGGTGATAATTTTAATGGATTCTTTGGAGTCTATCGTGTTATTTGACGTGGTTCGTTTTAAAGCACCAAATTGGGATTGTTTGATAGGAGATTTGATTTCAGTCTTTTGAATGGTCTGAGAAATGGCATCTTTCATAGTGGATGCCGAAGATTGTCTGGAAATAAGAAAAAATACATTTATCAAAATATTTATTTAACATGGAACCACGACTCAAAACTCCTCAGTTTTCCTGTCAACAATACAAACGAGGAGTGGGCTGCAATAGGAGCATTAAAGCCAAATTTCCCTTTTCAGCAGAATTTCCCTTTTTTTAAAACGCCAAGTTCTGCCAAATAGCAATCCCCTCGTGAGTCAACGGTAAAATGAAGTGTTGCGCTATGGTGCTGCTAGCTGAGAGTAATTTCGTAATTACTCACTGTTTTTTTAGCAAAATTATGTTTTTGTAAATTGTACTGTCTTATCCGCTAATATGTTTATGTATTTACCAAAAGTTTCCCCAGAATAGTTACTTATGTTCAAAGCAAAGATTTTTTCTCCTTCATTTTATTTATAAAAAGGGTGAATAAAGAAATCCAAAGATATTTTTAAGATTTTGTCATATTTTCATAAGTGTTCTTCACATTGAAAATAAAAGAATATGAGTTTTTCCTCTAATAATTATAGTAAAAAGTTATTGAAAATCGGAATTATTTTTTGCTTTCACCAATTACAATGACAAAGCACTTTGTCATGGAAAAATTAAATATGTTTGCGAGTGTTGAAACGACAACATATTATTAAGATATATTATTTCATAAAATTAATAATAAATGTTTTGTGTAAACCACTATTTAATATATCAATATGTTTCAGAAGCGAAGCGTCCCTTAATACAATACTTTCATTATTAAATTTATTCAAAATGACACCACAAATTGACTTAGAATCTATTTAAAAAAAAAAGGTAATCTTTTACAATTGTATAGCGTATAGAGACACCAAATAGTGCATTTAAAATTACAATCATATAGCGTATAGAGACACCAAATAGTGCATTTAAAATTACAATCATATAGCGTATAGAGACACCAAATAGTGCATTTAAAATTACAATCGTATAGCATATAGAGACACCAAATAGTGCATTTAAAATTACAATCGTATAGCATATAGAGACACCAAATAGTGCATTTAAAATTACAATCGTATAGAGACACCAAATAGTGCATTTAAAATTACTATTTGGCAAAAATTTATACTGGTAAAAATTGAAAGAATCACAACACGCCATGTTAAAAGTTATTTTATGTGACGTTTGCCGATAGGTACTGCCAACCTATGAAAGAAAATAAAACTATTTTAGTAGGGGGAGATGCCAAATAATGTTTTTATTTTTTCTTTAAAACCCAAACCGTGAATCAATAAAATAGCTTATAGGTTCTAGCGTATTAATTTATTGAAGGAAGCAATCACTCTGTGGCTCGACATTATAATTTAAATGAAAAATGTTTTTGTTTTAAGCCACTTTATTTTATTTATATATATTTGTGCATTCAACCGGTTTTGGTTGGACTCAACCTTCTTCAGGAATGTACACATATAAACAAATAAGTTTAAGGTTGAGTCCAACCGAAACCGGTTGAATGCACAAATATATATAAATAAAATAAAGTGGCTTAAAACAAAAACATTTTTCTAGGGTATTAATTTGGGTTATTTAAAAATAGGTAAAATGGTTATATGACATCATAGGGTTGGCAGTACCTATCGGCAAACGTCACATCAAATAACTTTGAACATGGCGTCATATGGTTCTTGTGATTTTTGTGTGTATATTAATTTTTGTGAAATCTTAATTTAAGTGCATTATTTGGTTTTGGTGTCAACTGAATTACTTGCTTCTTATTGTAATTATTTTCAATAATGTTTTTTTTTTTTTTTTTAATAAAATTCGTATTAAGAATGTTATACGATTGTAAAACTTTACCAAAAATGTATATATTTATATTATTTCCTAAACAAGTGAAAAAAAATGTATACCAGGAGGAGGATTTCACGATGTTTGTAGGGTTAAAAATATCATAAAATCGAGTCAAGTGTGGATGAGCTGTTAGCTAATCCGCTAGGAATAAGCTGGCATTCGCCAGGTACAAATCGACGGTTACGAAGAACAATGTCGGGTGTGCAAATTGGTAATTTTGCATAAGACTATTTAGCGACCGGTCAGTGGCTGAGTTGGCATCGCGTTTGGGTCTCACCCAGGCGTCGTGAGTTCAATTCCTCGGCTGGCTAAGGCCTCCATTACAACACAAGCAACATCTTCCGCTTACTGTGATGGTAGTAGGAGATTTTTAAATATTGTCAGGTTATTCGTAACCAGGGAATATTTGAGCTGTAGTAGTTGCAATATTACGTTTTTACAATTAAATAAATAATAATAAAAATGTAGACGTGAAACTCTAAACACATAGAAATGAAACTTTAAACAGCTCTAGTGAGAAGATACCATTAGCACATCCGACATTGTTCGTTGGGACCGTCGAAATGTTAGATATCCTCTGTGGATAACTTGTCATTCTAGCGATTAAACCTTTAAAATATAGCAGCAAAAACTCCCACGTACTTGCATTACTGACCGAGATACAAACTTTGCAAGAAGACGGAAAAAATTGCCAAATGTAAGCAGATTCATATAAATTTGGCTTTAACTTAAAAACTTTAAGCGTTCGTAACTTTTTTAAACATTTTTGCAACTTACAAATTGCCCCTATTGATGCCTACTCCTCAACTGTCAAATTCCTTTCATCTATTTAGTACACTTTTTAAAAATAGAAAGGAAAATATTATTAAAAGGTACCTACCCCAATTAAGTAACAAAATTAAGTAATTAAGTACTTTTGTGGAATATATGTGCATCTAGGTGAAGAGGAATATGTCACGAAAAATCGGAAAACGAGAAGTATGCAGTTCTACTTTAAAAGGTTTAAGGAAGGTTATGTAAAGATATACAACTCGGGAAAAAAATACTTTATCCTATATTTCAAAAATAAAATATCTATCAAAAAGAAAGTGCATTATCTCGTTGTCAAAATATCTCAAGAAGTGTTGCTTGTTGCATTTTGTTGGTCTACATCGACCAAATTTGTCTCTTAGCAAGTTTGCATCAACAGAGTGGCTAACTTTATCAAGATCATTTTCCAAACACAAAATTGAGACAGTTAGAGATATTTTAGACAGGGACTATCGCAGACTTTATTATTGACAATTTAATCAGCTATATGAATACATATAAAATATGTAAGTCACAGAACGTTTCGAGGGATGTTTTCAAAAACTAACAAATGATAAAGCGTTCAATTTCTTCAAGCCGTTATTGTATGGGGATGTATGGGTTCGTGACGTATGAATGCATTCATGTTGCAACAGTATTTTTATCACAACGATCACATTCAACAATAGCTTTGCATACCAACTTGATATATATATATTTTTTTTTTAAATGAAACTTGATAAAACATAATTACAAAGGCGAGTTCGATGTCTGTTTAACTCTTTGAAGCACTGCGGTATCAAAATCGGCCACCAAGAAAATATATAATTCTGTGAAAAGCGCCATCTGTTAACAAATTTAGTAACTAATTGTGAAACATGGATTCTTGACTAATTAGTTTACACTAGAGATCATATGTGGCGTTCCACAGTTTGGCTATAAATTTAATATTTTAAAAGGATTTATGGTTTTTTGAATTGAAAAGTGCTTCAAAGAGTTAACTGGATAAATCCCTGTGTCGAGACAGACGTATGAAGTACAAAAGTCATATAATTAAATAAACAAAATATAATGACAAGGATATGGAAGATGTTTTAAGATATTATGCAGGTGTATAGATATGTTATATTTTGGTAGTTTTATAAACAAGGTGAGAGTAAATGTAAAAATAAAAATTGAATTCCATATACATTTGCCTAGAGACAAAAATAGATTCAAAATTGTGTAGGCGCGTCTAAGAATGTGTATTACATTAGTTAGCAATAATTGGACGACCTATTTTAATAATCCATAGTTTTATTTCATGTTTAAATATAGTTTGTGTTTCTATTTGTCTAGTTGTAGCTGGTAGTGTATTGAATACTTTGCATGCTATGTATTTAAAGTGTCTTTGTCCAAAAGTACTTCAAGCAAAAGCATATTATCATTATTATTTTGTTAGTGAAGTTGTTCTACTCAATAAATGTACCGACAGATGGCACTGATTGTTAAATTTACCGGTATTGCCAAAAAGCACGGCTTTCCAGACACTAGCACAAACAAGTCGTTCCTTGTATAGAATGGAGGCAATATTTGAAAATGATGTATACATCATTTAATATACTTAGTTCTTGCCTGTGACACGTTATAGAGGTGCGTCAGTATTGCACGTTCAGCACTTTGTGGTTGGTACTTGCATATTTTGTGAAGGATTGATTTCCAGGAATAATTTTGAATATTATATTTTTATGTGAGTAAGGTAGGGTAGGCAGGGCTTATGTACCTATATGGACAGCACACCTCTATGCACCAATACACACACTCCTAAGTTTGTATTGTTTGACTCAATACCTAATTGTGCAACCAATAATAACAAAAACATGCGCTTAAAGAAAAAAACCCAAGTCGGTTCAATATACAGACTTTGTAAAAGCATTTGACAAAGTAAACCATAAAATCCTTCTTAATAAACTAAATAAATTAGGAATTGAGGGTTAGTTATTAGGGTGGATAAAGAGCTATCTTACCAACAGAATTCTTCAAGTAACAATCAATTCTAACCTGTCATACAAATTCGTGGCAACAAGTGGTGTACCGCAAGGTTCACATTTTGGTCCAATACTTTTTTTACTGTTTATTAATGATATTATAACTGTATTTGATAACAATGTTATTGCGTTACTCTTCGCCGACGGTCTAAAACTCTTAAAACTAATAAAAACTATTAAAAACTTTTTTCACATTCAATTAAATTTAAATAATTTATAAGATTGGTGTGAACTTAATCAGATTTTTTAGAATGAATCATCCTCTCAACTTTCAATATAAGATCAACAATATTTCTCTCTCGTCTGTCAATGAAATTAATGATCTTGGCATTGTTTTCAATTCTAAATTTAATTTTCATAGACATATCAACTCAATAACTAATAAAGGTTTAAAAATGCTCGGCTTCATTCTTCAAAATGCCAGAGACTTCAGGAATATTTCAACACTAAAATTATAACTCTTCCTTAGTACGTAGTCAAGTCGAATATAATTCTTCTATATGGACCCCTCACTATAAAATTCACTCGGATTCCATTGAAAAAGTTCAACATAAATTTATGAGATATGTTAACTATAAACTCGGATTACCTATTGAAACTATAAATTACAATTACATAATGAAATGACTAAAATTATTAAAACTCTCAGATAGAAGACTTGTTTCAGACCTAACTTTTATTTTCAAAATTGCCAATGGTTTTATAGACAGTACTGATATAGTCAGCTTAATTAAATTTAATATTCCAATAAGGAACTCCAGTCCATTTTCTTTATTTTTTTAATTAATGTTGACATCGTAACTTAATTTTTCAAGGTTAAAATAATTGTTAAAATTTCAATTTTTTTAAGCCCACCAAAACACACGAAATCTATGGCTTGTTGGCTGTGACGTCACACGAGCTTTCGGATTAGCGGTTCAATAGGCAGTAATCGATATTATATGGATTTCATACAAAACTTCGAGAACTTTATACTCAAATTTAACTGCTTTTAATTGAAGGAAACATTGTAGAATATCAGAGTCTCGTTAGTATTGTAGAGGTGCATTGTACCAAAGTGCAAAAATACATTCATATCCGCAACTAATTAACAATTTATCAGCGTTCAAAGAAAGTCCATATCCAACTTTTTTAAAACCTAAACTGAAAGACTAGGGCACATGTTGGTAACAGAAATGCGTATTATGATACCGCCGCATATCTGATATATCGATACCGGGTCCACAGATATTAGAGTTCTGACCGTTCCGAGATATTAAAAGATATTTTGGTATTCATATCTATTGAATAATGATTTGATACGTGATAATAATAATGATAATATTTTGATGATTTTTATAGCGCCATTTTGGCGAAAATCACATAAAGGATGCTGTACAAATGTTTTATTTTTCCAATGCTCTTTTTTTATTATTGAAATTTAGTACAATTTAATTCATTGCAATATTATACTTCTCTTTTAATCAATGCTTGTGTAGAGAAGCGGAGTGTACATATTGCGTTCAGATGGTTATATATTTACACAGTAATGTTTCTTAAAGTGTCACAAGAAGATGCTTAAAATAATAATAATAATAATAAAATGGTTTACATGATTATATTACAGAGTTGGTGGTTTAATTAATAGAAAAAATGGAGTGCGTAGCGACAAATTTTGTTTTAGAAGTTAAAATCATAGTATAATACACGTAACGTACAATGTGACGTAGGATATTTAACATATAGCATAACGGTACTAGTGGTATATTATGTTGTATATCTTATCACTAACTATAGACAGTCTATCATATCGATAATAAGTACTGGCGTTACTGACCGTGCTCGATTCATTCGATATTCATCGTTATCTAATATTAATAAATCTTTGGTATCGCCGATATTTTTATAAAAATTATTCCTTCGTTGTCAACAATGAAAAAAACTATAAAAATAGCTAGAAATGGCAAAATATTACGAAATTTTAAATCGTTATGTCCCAGACCCTATTAGGTCTACAAAAAGTAATAAATGATTTATCCCGAAAAATTTGTCATTCGGGATTCAAAATCGACAAAAACAGAAGAAAGTTCGAAATATTTTTTTTTTTTAATTTCGACTACAAAACCGGACATTGTGGGTTCACATCCCAGCGTGCGCATGTAAATTTGATTTAATTAATCTGCGTCGTTTTGCAATTAATTCGTTAAAAATAATATATACAGTATATTTATGGTGCGTTCCAAAGTAAAAGATGCTTGAAATGGCTTTAGCCATGCTTAGTGCTTAGATCTGAATAGCCCGGTACCTTCCTCTTCCCCATCGCCTTCCCCTCCCCATACCTTTTACCCTTACAACATACCCCAATAAGGAATGTCATAGTCCCACTGGCTTCGGACAGTTGGGAAGCTTGTGCAGTATTCGTATAAAAAAATAGAAGTGTCAGGAGAATTCATAATGCGAAAGTAAATTGCAGAAGAATTAAAAAATCAATGCAAAAATGATGTGAAAAAGGAACCCACCATGAATAACATAATATCGACAGACTACATGAATATATGGTAATATCACAAAAAACGGTAATGATACAGAACTATTCCTCTTGCACTTGTTACCATCTGGTTAGAATTTTTTGGATGCGATTTTAACCTTTAGTGCTTTGAATTATGTATGAAAGGGAAATTATAATCGCTTGCGTTAATAAGCCTCTAGCCGTTTTCCAAACACGCGCCTGTCACGGACCTGACAAAAAATGACAGTAGATGTTTTGCGAGAGAAATATGCAATTTTTTATAGGTTGTGGTACCTTCAATGGCTTGAAATAAAACTAAATATGTTACGCATCATAAGAAATAACAGGTTTGAGGTTAGAAATTATTATTAGTTATCATTAGAAATCCTCCGCTTCCAGAATAACTGAAGAAATAATCACCAAAGTGCCAATGACATTGTTGTATTATTCAAGGGCGATTTTTACGTAGACAAATTCGTTAGGATTGCTAAGCAAAAACTTTCAAGTAGTCGCAATAAACAAACATAATGATTTTATGGGCAAAATGACACTGTAAACAGCGAAATTATAAGCCGTAAGAAATATTAAGAGCGGAAAAAACTTAATCTAGTTAAGTTGGGCTCAAAAATGGCACGTGTGACGTCAGAAGCAGTGGTACCAACAGAACATGGTGTTTTGATGGTACGGTTTTTAGTTCACTTTTATATAACGATTTATAAAATCTACGTATAATTATTTACAATAAAAGTTATATATTCAGAATCGGCATTTGCTGATCTATACGAATACATATTTTTAAAGCCATTATATTTTTCACTGGAGTTCCTTATTAGAATTACTCGATATAAAACTTTATTCAATTGTAACAATAATTTCAGGACTGGGTAATTCAAAAATCCTCTTGTACCTAGACTTCACGCAGAAGGTAATACATTTTCAGACATAGTAGATATGTTCAACTGCTCGGAATACAGGGCGTATATAATATAATAAATAAATATTAAAAAAAACTGATATGAAGTCTTTACCTTTCAGTCGGCTGCGTGTTGAGTTCCAGTTTTTCCACAAGATCACAAAGTGGCACAGTTGAGGAACATTTTGATCGCATCCAATATTTCATTTCTTTCTGAGATATCTTCATTCGTGGTTTGTGTAGATTTTTCTTTCTAAAATTGCATTAAAATGAAATCAAAACACAATAATACTAGACAATAGGAATAAAATCTTTAGGGCCTGATACCCCAAAAGTGCAATCTCCAAACACAGCATCTGGACTGCACTTTTTTTCACAAGAGTCCCAACTGTTCTCAGCAGTGGGACTATGATATCCCCGATTAGGGTATATTGTGAGGCTGAAAAGAGTGGGGAAGGAAAGGAAATGGGTAAGAGAAAGGTTTGGAATAACCTGGCTATTCAGATCTGGTCACCAAACGCGGCTAAAGCCATTTCAAGCAACATAATAAAATTCTTCGAAGTTTAATTTAGACTGGAACCAAAAATTTCAAGGCCCTTGGTTGAGTTAATAAGTCTCGACATTCTGGACAGTGGAAAACAATACCCATAATTAGTAGTGTTGATTGAGGAAAATCAATTCATTGTTTCTGAATCTACAGCATGGAATGTTGAACTGTATGAGTTGCCAAAAAGAAGGTAAGTCAAAAATACAATTATTAATTTTGAAAATGCAAATGAGATCAAAGTATTTTCTAATGAAGAAATGTATAACTTTTGTTCAATTTCATCATAGGAGAAATCGCCTCTTTCTCGACCTAATCTCCATGCAATTCCACGTAAGAAGCGATGTTGTACAGTGTTAATATGAATATATAATAAAATACAAACCTTTCTATGAGTGCGCTCTGTTTTAATAAGAGGTACTGTTTCAATGAACTGTTCTAAAGAGTAAATTTTACTTTTCATCTTTCGGTGTTTATACTTCAACAGTTTAATTTTGGCCTCCTGCTCGTGGATGATATTTTGAGCAACTAACAACATCTTCATGGCCTTATCTAAGGACGTCATTTTGCTTGTTATTATTTATTAACTTTCATGTCTTAACTCCATCTGTTGTTATTTTCCCCAACATTCTCTTGACATCTAAAAAAAAGTTGACTATTAGTTTATCTAATTGGTTTCGTACATGATAATCAAGCGTTTACAGATTCATATGTGACCATTAACCCAAAAATAATATGTAAAGCAATAAAATTACACCTTTTTGAAACGATTCCTTAGTCGAATTTTGACATTTTCCTGCTTCTTGTGTATTTCGACGACCATAGATATTGTTGACGACTTTGACAGAAGTAACCAAAAGTTGCCATAATACAAAATTAATTTAGTTGCGTTCAGGATTCAATAATATTTAGTACATAACTGAAGCTTTGGTTCCATGTTGACTGATAGCTCTCATATTTTTCAATGGAAAATGATTTAAAAGCGGCGCCATTAAAACTAAGCAGGTTTTCCTTTTATTTTCTTGTTTTTAAGCAAAAGATTAATTGCAGGAGCTTACTTACTATAATATAGATTATTTTCCAGCAACAGTGAATAACTATAAATAGATCTAGATAATTTTTAGGATTATATCACTTCAGACCCGGATTTTCAGTGCTCTGCTTGCCATGAGAGATATATACGTTCTTTGAGTTGCTCTATGGTAGAAACCCTGACAAGATACGCCGACTGATACCATTACTGTAATACCGACACTAAATCACATAAAGCTAGGTTCCCACTTTATTTATTGTATGGTCTATTCCATGGAACGAAAGATAAACGAAATCGATTCAACATTTTGGGAATTTATATCGCGCATTCGACAGCAGCCACTACACGCTTGGTTTTGACCGGAAATAATAGGTCTAGTAATGGTCCAGCGTTCCGTTCACAATTCCTGTGGCCACGCCTCTTCTGGGTCAGGAATTTGCCGCCATACGGTTCGTTTTGCCCATTTATGGCGAAATCACTGGGCGACCCGCTCGTGTGGAAGCCACTTATGGCATGTATCAATCTGTTCTCATCGATCTTGATAAGACGGTGGTTAGTGTAGTGGGTATAATTCTAGGAATAACGCAAAAAGGTTAGGAACTGAAAAGCAATCTTAGGTAGTTACAAGTCATTTATTTTGATAGTCGTGGGGTTAGTCTTAAACTAGAGTTAATCTTAATTAAACACAATAATTCAATAAAACTAGATAGGCCAGTACTTAAATCTACTTGTAAAGTATTTGTACTTAAATTAACTAATTACTTCGTTAAATCTACATAAAAGGTTGTATTCTTAAAATTAGAGGTTCACTGGTTTAATTGTACGAAAAAGTTGTTTCTTAAAGTTAGAGATTCACTTGGTATCCAAGTACCTCCGGATCGGGAGTCGGTACAAACGCGGCGATAATCAGCGGCCTGGGCGGTCTCCGGGGTTTGATCTCCGAAGGGCGAAGATCAGTAACTTCCTTCTTGGATGGAAGCGTGACACTCACTCGCGGTACAGAGCCTGGGCGACTCTGCCGTAGATCTCCGAAGGGCGGAGATAGGACTTCCTTCTCAGATGGAAGCGTAAAATTCACTCGTCGTCAGAGGACCTGGGCGGCCTCTCCGAGGAGCGAGAATAGGAACCTTCCTGATCGGAAGTTTCAAGCCAACTCTCCATCCTGCGCGGAAGACTGAACCCGACTGTCTCTCGTCAGAGAGCCCCTGTCGCCTACCTGTAGGTATACCTTTATGACCCGCATCGTTCAGCGGGCCGTTCCACCGGGCGGCTCAATTCCTTTGAGTTGTTTATTGCTGTCCCGTAAAATCTCAAATGAATTGCCGACTTTCTAAAATAGTAATTAAGGATGGTTTATTTTACGATGTAGTACTTTACAATAGGCTCCGCTAGCCTTTGTGCTAATTTATTTTATGGCCGGTCTCGTCTGGGAATTTTTATTACCTGAAATGCACATTTTAGACTAAGTATGTCTGTGAATTTGGTCATTCTTATAGGTATTACAAAAGGATATTTCAATCTATTTCATTATTATATTATTATGATCCTGCTTTCGAAACGCTTTTGACATCTTGTTTTCTAAACGCTTCTTTTTATATCATTTGTGTCTATGGTTGTCAGTTTTGACATTTTCAAACATTTAATTTAATTTGTATACATACAAAATACAAATAAACGGTCCCCAATTATTTTTCATTATTATTTGTTACTCTTGAACATTTAATTTCTTCCACCAGCAATACAATGGAGCTCGATCAGATTTGTAGAATTTGTCTAAAAAGAGAGGCTTTAAAACCATTGTTCACTACGAAATGTTCTGTAAAAAAGAATAAAGTTCTCTGTGTCGAAATGCTGAAATTCTGTTGTGGAGAAAATTCGGTGAGTGTTTTTATGCTAGAATTTTATCAGTATATTAATTATACTTTATTGAGTATAAATTAATATAATATTTATATTCATCTCATCCCTTAAATACAACATTAGAGGTTGCTGCATTATTATTATGAAGTAGAAAATCTTTTTGTTTGTCTCCGCAAGACTTCTCGAAAGGTGGGGCATTATGAAATTAGCACACCTCTTTCCGGTTGGAATTTATAGATCGATGCAACTATTTTAACCTTGCTGCATAATTTTCATCATGAGCTACGGAGCTCTGAAATATATAAATAGGTAATTATAAAAAATACAAGATGCCATATTGTTTGTTTGATACTTGTTTAATAAATTAAAGGATTTCAAAAGAAGAGTATTGAAACTTGGGCGAAGATGGGTAGGAACTACTGTTTTTTATAAATATCTCATTACAGCTTGACACGGATAACTTTGTAGTGGTGGTGATATATTTTGTGGATACAAAAAATTTATGAATTTAAAAAGAGTTAATTCTTTATTTAGTTTCTATGATCGCCTACAAAGTTATCCGTGTCAATCTGTAACTGTTTTAAATATTCCATTAACCTTTGGAATGCCGAGCGCCTGCGGTCTAATAATTCCATAGTGTGTCGAGGGTGAATTTGCGCTCGGCCCGTCTATGTCTATTTTCGTAATAACTTGCTTGTTTTTTGCAAAATGATGTTTTTGTAAATTATACCATCTTTCGAGATAACGTATTTACATATTTAATTTTTTTTTTTATATATCTATCATAAGTAGTTTCCCCAGAATAGCTACTTATATTCAGAGAAGGATACGCCGGCATTCAACGGATACAAATTTTGCATATCTGATAGGTAATTTCGGCGCACTAAAAGTTAATAACATTTTTCAGGTAGTCACAAATGACGGCTTTCCCAGACAAATTTGCAAGAAATGCATATCAAAACTCACATCTGCGTACAAGTTCAAACGCCTCTGCGACTCGACATACATAAAGATAAACAAATTCCTGATGGTTCGCTGCGTCAACGAAGAGAACGGTCTAAACGAAGATGTAAAGTTGGAAGCGAATGTTTCGTGCACAGTGTTAGAAGATCATGCGGATGATTTGTCCATCCACGGAGATGATTACGTCGACGAAAATGAACATGACGACGATGATTTCGTTATCGGGAAAAATGATTGCAAGGAGAAGAAAGAGCGAAAAGTTCACCCTGCGTATTTCTGCGAGATATGTAAAAAAAGTGAGTTATTTCTAACTAATTTATATAACACGTTTCAGCTAGAATGACATATTGATGTTGCAAAGAATGTCGGGAAATACTATTTAACCTTCAAGTGAATAGAAGAAGTCGGTGATCCCAACGAAGACACGGCGCAATCAAATGAGGTGAATATTTGAGTCTAGGGATTGCAATCCTGCACAGTTTTTAATCCCACTGGATCCGCACAAGATTTTTTGAATCCTGCAAATTATACTTTTGCTAATAAAAAGCATTTTTTATTTGCATTCAGTAATAAAAATAATTTATTTAAACAAATATTATTCTAGTAACCCTATGCTTGGCAGGAAATGAAAAAATAACCTTCTATTATATTATTCAATCAATAAGCAAACAAACAAAAAACTTAAGTATAATCTGTCTTACTTGTTCGTATACATATTACACTTACATAATTATAATAATGATTAACTTATCTTATATTTTCATATGAAGCGGTAACTTGGTGATGTGACATTATAATTTTAAAAATAAAACAATAACTTTGTTTACATCACTTTTATTTATACTTGTGTAGCTTTTCTACTACCAAATTTGGTTAGGCAGGTTGTATACTGCCATGAAGAAGCTACGGTAGTAGCAAACCCGGTCGGCAAAGTATAAATAAAAGTGATGTAAACAAAGTTATTGTTTTATTTTTTAAATTAATTTATCTATTTATTTACGCCCAAATTGAACTTTTCACATTTAACATTTTTTTATCAGTGCAACACGCACATGTTATTTAGTAATGCATAAATGTTAATATAAATTCAAATAAAAAAATTAATAAAGAAAGGAAAATTTATAAAAAAAGATTATATGTATAACATTATAAACAATGTCACGGAAAAAAAGTATAAATAATCAGAAACAAAAGAAGTTAGTATTTAATGGAGATTTTTCAATGATAAATTTAATGATCAACATTAAATTCACAAAATAATTTTTAACAATACCTTCGTTAATAATTAATAATAATAATCGAATAAAATAATTATCTATTTATCGTAATAACAAATTAATCAGTTCGAAGCAGAGGAGGTATTTTATTCAATTAGACTAGTTCGGCTTGCCGAAATAAATTTAAATAAGATATATTTATATTTTGTTATCGATGTATCATATATGTCGACAATGTCTTTATAATTATTACCTAAATTCTGTATACGGCGAATGGGACTATACGATTGCAATGTAGTATTGGAGTCACAATAATAAGGTAAATAATGTCTTGATGTTAGCAGTGGCGGCTCGTGACTTTTGAGTGAACTAGAGTGCTAAGATTGAAAAATACAACGTTATTGATAGCTCACTCAAAAGTCACGAGCCGCCACTGATGTTGAGGTACATGGAAAGAAATCATATTCACATTCTTCTTTATATAGTAGATGTTTGTAGGTTTTGTAGAAATGCTATATGGAGAAAAGTAATTTCAGAGATTTTACATTGTACATAAAGTTATTCTGTTACGTTTGATTTTTTTTTTTAGTTTCCTTGTATTTATTGTTTAAATAATATTCTAGCTTTCCGCAACGAGAAACTCCACAAAGAACGCGTGCACGGCGAACGCAGTCCGTCGCAATGCGAGCGTTGCGCGGCCGTGTTCCTCAAGCCATACAGCCTCTCCTTGCACATGCGTCAGCACGAGAACGACCTGCCCTGCGTGTGCACGCACCCGGGCTGCGGACGGGCCTTCCCCATTCCCAGCATGCTCAAACAACATGCGTAACATACTTTTTAACATACTATTACTTCATTTATGATTCTGTTAGATTAGTTAAGACTGTATTCATAATCTACATAGCTATATGGCTTTTTTCAATAATGCCTTTTTAAAGCTTAAAATAGATTAACTTCCTTAAATATATATATATATATATATATATATATATACATAATTCATTCTTATATATCTACATATATAAAAATGAATGTTTGGCTGTCTGTTTGTCCTCGATTTTCTCTAAAATTACTCCACCAATTTCGCTGAAAATAGCACAGTTTGTTCTTATTAGTGACGGGAAGGTTTAGCGAGTAGTTTGAACGAAATCCAATATGTAAAACTGTTGCTATACGTTTTAAAATTAGTATGAAAAAACATTGAGCCCGCCATGTTGTATTGAGGTTAGCCCATGGATATACCACTCTGATTAGTCACAGATTACATATTCAAAAGAAGAAGGTTTGTTTGAGTAGAGTGTTTTCAAAATGGAAAACACAAGTAGGTACCTACTTAAGAACTTTTTTATTTCAATATATTTTGAAAAAATAAATGTTTGAAATGAAATGAAATTTTCAAAGGAATGTTTCTTTGTTTAAAGATATTAAGAATTCATAACATCTAGTTTTCGACACAATATTATTAACAACAAATAATTGAGAAAATTGATTATTTTTATTATTATACACAACATAATTCGTAATAGGTCTAACAATACAAATAGTTCAAAACGTAGTAAAAAAAAGCCCAATATGTATTGGAGAGAAATTCATTTACAAATTATTAATTTTAGTAGATAAAGGACGGAATACCTAAGCTTGGCATTAAATTGTATAGATATTTATTATTTTGAACTACAAAATGTCATTACTATCTCAACACCAAGCTACGCACTTTGTCTTTGAAATCTTTTCTTCACATTCAAATGTTTTCACATATTTGTGTTTGACAGTTCGTTTTAAAGAAACGTGGAGAACATCGTAATATATATTTTTTTAAATTTATAATTTTGATCTTCTGTATTTGATTTTGTTTTTTATATATCTAACATCGGATACATGAAATTTCGGAAATATAAAAAAATTCACCCTTTCATGTAAATTATCTTCCTTGCAAAGCGTTAAATAATAAAAAAAAAATTAAACATAAAATTGTAATAGAATGTGACATAGAATCATCCGCTTTTGAAAAGTACCATTAATTTCTAAACACTGTTTGTTCAAAGTAAAACATGAACTTTTTGCTTTTTTAAACTAACTTTGATTTTCCTATGAGCCATCTTTGTGTGCCATTTAAAACCTTTTAAATAATCGCAGCACCCTCAATTTTTGTCTACTTTCAAATGTCAGACTTTACTTTCGGTATAAAATAGTACAGATCAGTAGGTACTCAATGGATTACTGAAATGTTGTCACTAACTACTTTAAATTTCTGTAAGTTGGATTAGTCTGTACGCATACGTGCATATATATAGTATTTATGGGTTAGGCTCTGAAGGTAAAATACACACCTACGGTGAAATATCACTAAGTTGCGGTACATAAATTTGTATTGTTATTATTAAACTAATACATATGGATATTTTCAGAACAAGCCACACAGATGAGAGACCATTTGTCTGCCAGTATTGTTCCCATGGAGCCAGAACTAAACAACAATTAATGATACACATCAGGTTTGTACTCTGCTTATTCAATATTGATTTGGACTTGATCAAATTTCTAATTCGCCCGTAGTTAGAAGTTTACTGCACCTAATATCTCACCATTCTGATGTTTATCAAATTATTCTCCTTGTTTGTTAAGAGGAACGGCTGTGCTGCCTGTTTCATGGATAACTTAATTTTGGATTTGAGGCCAAAATACCCATCTAAACTGAATGGTGTATTTTTTTAATTAAAGGTTTAGTAAATATCTAGTACGTATGAGAAGTATTTTTATTTATTTTTGTTTTAAATTATGAAGTATATGCCATGAAACAGAATCAATTTTCATAATTTTAGATGCAACTTAGAAAATTATTTGCAGGTTTATTGTATTTTTTTTTTAATTTTCATATTTGCTACGTAAATATGATTACGTAAATAAAAATATAAAAACAAAACATTTAAAAAAAAAACCTTTTTTCAGGTCGATATTTTAAATTATGTACGGGATATTTGTGTTCCAACGTAAATTGGTCGTTTTTAATTTAATTTAAAGTTCACCATAATGCTTATTTTAATATATTTTTTAATTTTTTATTTTATATTTCATTATATTTTCAAAGTACACGCGGTAAAACTTTTTTTTAATAATATATTAAAATAAGCATCATGGTGAACTCTAAATTAAATATATAAGGGCGCCCCACTATAGAATTTGGCAGCCACCTCTGGTCGGGAGCCCCAAATATCTGAAAAAAACCCTTGACTCTGTGCAGAAATGGGCGGTCCATTTGATAGATTCGCCTATCTTAACAAACGGACTGCAATCTTTGGAGCACAGACGTCAGGTGGGAATGCTGTACTTGTTCTACCGGTATTTTAATGGAAGATGCTCTGAGAAACTAGTGTCATCGATTCCTTCGGAACCGGTGCATAGTCGGGAAACACGCCAAATGCGCCCCCAACATTTGCACACAGTTGACATTTGTCACATGAGAACGGGTCACTTCACGACTCGTTCTTGTGTTCAACAGCTTGGCTGTAGAATGATCTGCCAGCCTCTGTGTTTCCTCCACACTACAACATGGGTCTCTTCGAGGCCCAAGGTCACTCCTTCCTGTTCTCTAAAAGACTCCCCACACAGCATCCCCAAAGATGATATAGGCCTTGAGGGAAATTATTTCCCTCAAGGCCTTTGAAACTGTAAAAAAAATATATTTGTATATATAAAATCCTAACCTTTCAGTAGGAATTGTTCAAAGATTAATAATTAAAATTATATTAAAAAAAAAACCATCAGACTACACAATGAATCGCCCATTTGAAATACTTCAAGTACCTACATTTATACATTAAAAAATCAATAATTCAAATCATAAAAGAAAAAGAAAAATACCAATTTTTACCGAAAACTGTACCTGTCTTAAATGTGTTTTTCCATGCCCAAAATTAAATACTTCATTTGCACAACTGCATTATACTTACCAAGGACAATCATTTTTCAATCGACTCCCGGAAGAGATCAGAAGCATTAATGATATAACTCAAGAAATATTTTAAAAAGGAACTTAACAAAAAAAAAATGTTTCCAATTGAATTGAATTAACCTTGGAAATATTCTGAAATGAGATTTATTTTTACTTCTAAATATGTATATTTGTATTTATTTAAAAAAAAATCTTAGTTATGATATATAATATAAATGTCTCTTTATACCACATTTACTATATATATATATATATTTTTTTTTCTTAATCAAAATGTAATGTACATACTACAACCCATAACAACGTAGATACCATATATTATATTATTGACATTAATAATTAATACATAATCCTCTTCTATCCACAAGCAAATGCTTCAGTATAAAATCTGCATTTGTAATCTGTAATATGAAACCGCGTAACAAAAAATTTAATTAATAATTATATTTAAAAAATATATATATTTAAACTTCAAAATTCCTTAAGAACATGACCATTCCCAATTAGTTCCATAGTGCGCGTTGGCATTCTACATTGTAACGTGGATGCGCATTATGGCGCGTTGGCATTCCACAGGTTAAAATGACGTCTGAATTTGTTTTGCAGATATCACCACACGAAGGAAAAGAATTACAAGTGTTCGTTTTGTGAGAAAGCGTTTGTGTCGTACCAGGCCCGTTATAACCACGAGAAGAGACATAAAAATATACGGGACCATCGCTGTAAAGTTTGTGAGAAGTCCTTTGTAGCCGCCAGGTAAGATTATATTCAATCATCGCAGATAATATTAACAAATCTCAAATGAAATATGAAACAAAAAAAGACACAGAAAATAAAAAGGTAACAGTTGCATCTGAGAATTGAACCCAGGACCTCTGTATTACCGGGGCATTAAAAAAAATGTACATTTTTTTTTATATGTGTAGGTATCATTCCTTGCCACAAATAATATTTCTTGCGCGCTGAAACCCGCTACATGTTTGTAGGTGATGCACACCATCTCATTGACTCATGCTTTTTTTTTCTCCACACAGGAGACCCTGAGGGAAATAATTTCCCTCAAGGCCTATGTTATCTTTGGGGATGCTGTGTGGAGGGTCTTTTAAAGGATAGGAAGGAGTGAATTTATGTCTTGAAGAAACCCATGTTGTAAGAGGGAGGAAACACAGAGGCCGGCAGATCATTCAACAGCCGGGCTCTTGGACACAAGAACGAGTCGTAGAAGCGACCCAAGCAATGTCAACCGTGTGGAAATGTTGGCCACGCGTTTTGTGTGTTTCCCACCACACGCGTTTTGTGTGTTATACACCAGCGCCGAAGGGATCAAAGACGCTAGTTCCTCAGTATCGTCCATTGAAATTCCGGTAGAACAAGGGTAGCATTCCCACCTGACGTCTGTACTCTGTTTGTTAATATAGGCGAATCTATCAAACGGACCGCCCGTTTCCGCATAGAGTCAAGGGTTTTTATCAGATATTTTGGGGCTCACGACCAGAGGTGGCTGCCAAATTCTACAGTGGGGCGCACTTGCGATTTGTACAGGGTCAGTGCTATTTCCAAAGTTGGGCAAGGTAAGGTACTAGGACCGCGAGCTTATGAGCGTCAGTAGCTCGCCTGGCTAAGTCCTTTATCACGACACAAGCAATATCTTCCGCTTACTGTGATAGTAGAAGCCCAAGAACGTTCTTTGAGGAATGTGGAGGTTTTTTTTATAAAACTATAATTTTTTCACGAAAACACATTGAATGTGTAAGCCATAAGAAGAATTTGTAATAAAACTTATGAATAAATGTAAAAAATGGCATTATAATGATGAAATGCGCGGGGTAACTTAGTAACTGAGTCACCTCTAACAGCAAGACAAGTTTTATTTTGCATCGTGACCGAAGGTTAATATCATCTTCAATAATTAAATATTACAATGAGGTTTAGCTTCAATAAGTTATTCCGTATTATACAAATGATTATTCATTGTATTATTATAAGATTTTTCCCAAAGATTCAGTGCATTTTGAGTTAAAAATCTGGTTACTTGCTAGAAGCAGATGATTCCAAACCTGTAAGGGACTACTGGGGTGGAAAATACTTAGTAAAAGAAGCAAACTGCTTACATACGAGGTGTGCTCAAAAGAAAAGGTGAATTTTAAATTTTTTCGAAAAGTATTTATTTATTCATCAATATCCATTTTCTCCCCTTCAAAGTAATCCCCCTCAGATATAATGCACTTATGCCAGCGCTTCTTCCAATTCTCGAAGCACTTCTGGAATGCGCTTTTCGGTATGGCCATCAGCTCGTTCTTCAATTCTGACTTTATCTCATCAATTGTGGCAAAACGCTTTCCTTTCATTGGTTTCCTCAGTTTTGGGAATAGGAAAAAGTCGCAGGGAGCCAAATCTAGTGAATACTGAGGTTGAGGCATGATTACGGTGTTGTTTTTGGCCAAATAATCACGAACAAGCATTGATGTGTGAGCTGGTGCATTATCGTGATGCAAAATCCATGATTTGTTTTTCCACAATTCCGATCGTTTGAGCCGTATTGCTTCACGCAAACGTTTCATAACTTCCTTGTCGTATTCCTTATTAACCGTACTACCTGTTGGCAAGAACTCATGATGCATCACGCCATTGTAATCGAAGAAAACAGTGAGCAAAACCTTCACATATGATCGAACTTGGCGTGCTTTTTTCGGTCTTGGCTCTTCTGGCCGCTTCCATTGGGATGATTGGGCCTTGGTTTCGACATCATAACTGTATACCCACGTTTCATCACCACTTATGACCCTTTTGAGCAAATCGGGATCGTCGTTGACGTCATTCAACAACTCCTGAACGATACAAATGCGACGTTGCTTTTGCTCAAAATTTAGCAATTTCAGAACAAACTTCGCTGCCACACGTTTCATGCCCAAAACATCCGAGAAAATTGCATGGCATGAGCTGATTGATATGCCAACATCCTCTGCAACTTCCCTAAAGTGATTCGACGATTTTCCAAAACAATTTTTTTCACTGTTTCGATGTTTTCTTCGTTTGTTGACGTGGTTGCAACTCCAGGACGCTCATCGTCATTAACATCTTCTCGGCCTTCTGTAAAGTGCTTGTACCACTTATAAACACTTTTTTAAGACAAAGTAGACTCGCCGAATGCCACAGTCAATATTTTAAGTGCGTTGGAGCACTTTATTCCATTTTTAACGCAATTTAATACATATTCTTTGATCTATTTATTTCAAAAGTGAAAA